>JAOVYX010001132.1:0-72652 GCA_035668315.1 Drosera spatulata | reverse complement strand
GAGCCTACGACAGATTTGCAAACTGGGTTGAAGAAGTTTGTCAAGTGGTATCTGAATTACTACCCGGATTCGAAGAAGAGGAGTTTTTGGTGAATCATGTATTCCTAGTTAGATTTCAGTTTCATCTGGTGGCTTCCTATGTTCTGGAGTTTTCCGAGGTGGAAGTGTGGTTCCTGCTATGGTGCTCATGTATTCCTAGTTAGGTTTCAGTTTCATCTGGTGGTCCCTATGTTCTGGTGTTTTCAGAGGTGGAAGTGCGGTTCCTGCTATGGTGCTGATATGGTGCTCATGTGGTGCTGACATGGTGATTGCTGCTGGTCGCTTGCAGAGCATTTTGCTATAGAGCAGTGATGGGAAGTTGGTTGAGTATTTCAGTGTCTCTTGCCGCAAATTCACTTTGTTCTTTTGGTAGGTTGTGATTATTTGTTCTAGGAAGAATATGTTGATTTGCCCGAGAGCAGATTCAGTTACCCTAGACTTTGAATAAAAAACAATGGTTCATTGATTCGCTTATCCTGGCATCGATTTCCTGGTTTTCTCCGCATCTTTGCATCTAATCATGCCTTAATTGCTGTTATTGTTCCGTTTATGTTCTTTGATTATCTGTTGAAATCTATCTTGCTGCAAAAGTTATAATAAAAGCCTAAGTGGATGTGCCGGTAGTTTGGGCCTTTCTGAGGATGCATTGACAACATTTGCTTGGGTATGGTCGAAGTGCTTGTTTATGATTGCATTTTGTTGTGCAGGCAGATGAACCATTTCTCATGTAAAGATCAATAAATTCAGCTGGTGAATTTGTTCTGAGTTTTGCATTATGTCTTGATGTAAGTTGTACTGCATTCGCCTGCATTATGTTTCTTAGTTTTGATGTAAGTTGTACTGATCAGTATCAATGGAGAACGTGAGGATAATCTGGTATGCCCCGTTACAAATTAAATCCGAAGGATCCGAATATCATAATCAAACAACGATCAAACACAAACAAGAAGTAAAACGATAACACACGAGTTTTTCTCCCCACCCCATCCAGAAACAATCCATTAATCGAATCATACGATTACGATGGCCGTCTCTTTCAAACTTACTTAATGCCATCTTGTGTTTCGCTCACTTAATCTCACCTTATGTTACGCTCAAAACCTTAGGAAAAGGTCTTTCTCAATTGTACCTAATAGATCTAGTATATGGGTGTATTTATAGACCCAATAAAAAGAAGATAGAAATAAATCTTTGACCGATCTTGCACCGGCGTGCACGGTCGTGTTCCTTTAGAACAGGTCGTGTCCAAGAAGAAGCTGTTTCCAGCCATGACACAGGCACTGCCGTGCTCCAACAGCACGGGTCGTGCCCAAGCCCTTTGTCCACCTTTTCTTTTCTTCGCCGTGTATCACTCCTAACAATGATCTGTGTGTTTTTAGGACAATTTCAACAATCTTTACCTTGTCATAAAGAGCTCGAGTACCTGCTTGAGCTTCCCGAAGCACACAAATCACCTAAATTTAGTAGTCACCTTTGTATCCCATCTGGACACGACCTTACACCCCATTTCCTATGGTAGGGGCGCTCCAACACATCCTTCTACATTGGGATCCTGAGACCTCAAAGGCGATGCTCATAACCTTTGCTCCCACCCTCGGCACCCACCTGTACCGAATAGTCATCCTCGACGATGATCTACCACCCTCAATTCTCTCTGTCATCCGTTGATCTTTGGCATCTATACCTCCCGTGCTATCCGAAACCTTCGCAGTCTGCACCATCTGTGCTCTATGCCTCTCGCGTAATCTAAACTCCGTGACCTTGGCTCCACCAAATTTGATAGCCCTCTGATGATTAACTGGAACTTTATCATCTGTATGCGAAACCCTGGAACTTTATCATCTGTATGATTAACCCCTAAGACCGTGTCACCTGAACCATCCTTCTGCTTCTTGACACTCCAGCGTTGGCTTCTATCTCGGCTCTTGTACGACTGTCCTTGAAATTCTCTCCAAAACCGTGTTCCCAATCAACCTAAATTGGTTGTCGATCTTTTGAGCCTTTAGCATAACCATGACACCTCTAAATATTTTTATCACTCCACCCTTCACAGATATCGTGCAACACTTGGAATCCAATTGAGCAACTGAGATCAAATTTTTCCTTATACTAGGAACAAATTTGACACCTCTTAAGGTACGAATAGTCCCATGAAACATCTGGATCTTGACTGTGCCTATTTCAAGGATGTTGCATGTCTTACCATTATCCATCCGTATGGAACCTCGACTACTCGGTACAAACTTGTGAAAAAAATCTCTACTCCGACAAACATGAAAAGAGTTTCCTGAATCAACAAATCAATCAGAACATATACATTTTCCTATCGTAAAATCTTTTTGGAGATCCGATGAATCTCGGGTCACGTAGAGCTCTCCATCGCTGTCGTGGTTCATTTCTGTCATATTCGTTGAACTCGACTTTCTTCATCTGTTCTTGTTCTCTGGACACTCCATCACGTAGTGCCCATCCTATGACACTTGTATCCACTTGAGCCTTATCTTTTGTCCTCCTCTTGGAATTGGACCTCGTTACTAAGCCTTTTCCCTGATTGACAACCTGCTCGTATCAAGCACCACAGAAATCACATCTTCAATCTTCAAATTGTCTCGCCCGACAAGTAAGGTGGTCTTGAACGCAAAATAGGAATTAGGAAGCGACTTTAATAAGATCAAGGCTTGATCTTTCGGATCTACCGTCAATCTAAACTGGTCAACTGAGTGACTAACCAGTTGAACTCAGATACGAGATCGTTCAAATCTGTACCTTCCTTTATCTTCAGATCATACAGATTAATCTTCAATAACAGACGATTTGTCTACGACTTTGATAGGTAGATCTTCTTCAATTTCTCCTACAATACAATGGGAAAAGTCTCTATCGAAATCTGGTATTTTAACTTTGGTGCGAGACTACAGTCACCTTGCATTGCTGATGTCTTCGATGAAGAATGTGCCTATGCAGATGATGAAAAGATTGTAGACCAGTACTCAAATGCTGTAGAAAAGGATGCAAATCCTGCACCCATTGTAGAAGACAAAGAAACAGATTCCCAGCTAAAATTGTCTGAAATTTAGGAGTAACTCAAGGAAACAACACTTGGTGAGTTATAGGACAATAGGAGATGGATTAAAGCACACAATTAGGATGAGATCATTGGAGACAGAGACGCACCAGTGCTTACCAGAAGAGCAACAACATTAGAATGTCAGTCTGCATGTTACATATCAGAAAGGAACCAAAGACCATCAAACAAGTATTAAGTGACTCAAGTTGGATAGATGCCATGTAAGAGGAGTTGAACGAGTTCCAAAGAAATGAAGTGTGGTATCTAGTTCCCAGACCAAAGGAATATCCAGTGATAGGCTGCAAATGGGTCTTCAGAAATAAGACAGATGAAAACAGGACAACTATAAGAAATAAAGCGAGATTGGTTACCAAAGGATACTCTCAGGAAGAAGGGATAGACTTTGATGAAACGTTTGCCCCAGTTGCAAGACTCGAAGCCATTAGAATGTTCCTTGCATATGCTGTCTTCCATGATTTCAAAGTTTACCAAATGGATGTAAAGAGTGCATTTCTCAATGGAAGGCTTAAGGGGGAAGTCTATGTTGAGCAACCTCTAGGCTTTGAAGATTATGAACACCCTGATTATGTTTACAGGTTAGAAAAGGCCCTATATGGACTAAAACAGGCTCCAAGGGCATGGTATGAAACTCTCTCCACCTTTCTATGTGATACTGGCTTTCAAAGAGGGAAAGTAGACCCCACCCTATTTCTTAAGAAACACAAGGATCACACTTTATAAGTGCAAATACATGTTGATGACATTATTTTTTGTTGCACTAATGACAAGTTGTGTAAAAGGTTTGCTGCACTTATGAAGTCCAAATTTTAGATGAGCCTAATGGGAGAACTAAATACTCTCTAGGACTTCAAGTACAACAATTGCAGAGTTGAATATTCATAAATCAAATTAAATACTTGAGAAACATAGCTAAGATATTTGGATTAGAAAACACAAGTCATATGAGAACACCAATGAGCTCTACTACAAAGATTGATAAAGATGAAAATGAAAAATCAGTCAATCAAACACTATACCGAGGGATTATAGGATCCCTGCTGTATCTGACTGCCAGCAGACCAGAAATTCTCTATGCCGTTTATGTTTGTGTTAGATATCAATCTGATTCAAGGAATCTCATTATACTGCAGTAAAAAGGATCCTGAGATATCTCAAAGGAACCCCTGATTTGGGTACATGGTATCCTAGGGAATCAAAATTTACACTATCTGGCTATTTAGGTACTGACTTTGCAGAATGTAGAGTTGATAGAAAAAGCACAAGTGAAACACGCCAATTCTTAGGTGTAAGGATCATATCTTGGTTCAGTAAGAAGCAGACAACTGTCTCGACCTCTACTGTAGAAGCTGCGTACATTGCAGCAGGAAGCTATGCTGCACAAACTTTATGGATAAGGTCACAACTTGCAGACTATGGATTTATGTTTTCAAAAATATTAATCTTTTGTGACAACACGTCTACAATGGCTATTTCAGAAAACCCCGTTTTTCACTCAAGAACCAAACACATTGATGTCATATATCACTTTATTAGAGATCTTGTGCAAAAAAGGTCATATCACATTAGAATATATTTCAATAGAAAAGCAGATTCTAGACTTTTTTACAAAGCCTCTTGATGAGAGTAAATTTACCCAGTTTAGGGGGGAATTGGACTTAAATGAATAAGGTCAAAATGCTCTACTGCTCTACTGTACAGTGAGAAATAGACTAGCATTCAAATCCCCTTCTGCAAAACCCTAAGACTATTCATTCTCAATCTCTTTCTCCAAAACTCAAAACTTTTCCAAAGCTTCTCAATTAAAATCGGTTTAGAAAATGGCTAACACAGAATCAAACTCTGCATCATCATACGAAAGAACTCAAAGTCGCTCTAATCCCTCAAAAAGGATGGAATTACAAACTGGGGTTGTTCTCAATTTCGAAACCCTAAAGAATGAATCAGACGAAGTTAAAGAGATCGTGGAGGTCATTCAAGATGTAGGATTGAGGAACTTGTGTGAACGAACCAGCCGAATCTTTGAAGATGAGGTCTTAGACTTCATTGAGAAGGGCAAGCTTGCAGACGACTTCCAGAAAATCACCTACACCTCAAGTAAGAAAATAGGGATCATGATCACTCCCGAGGACTTTAAACGATTGTTCAAGGTTTCAATGAAGGGTCCAGAAAATAACCTCAGTCCGTAGTAACAGATGGGAGGCATGCCATATTGAACGATGAGCACAATGATGAAGGAATCAGAACCATGAAGAAATATCTCTCCAAATCCCACAAGCTGCGTGCTGATGTGGTAAAGAAGGCAATCATGTCAAGAGAGTATGCAAATGACCAAATAACGTCAGATGAACAGGAGGTTATGTGTGCATTCCTAACAAAGCACAAACTAATCTGGGCCAAGCTGCTGATGTATCAACTGGCCAAAACAGTCGAGGCCAGACAATCACTCTATGAGAGAGTGATTAGCATTCTTCTGAAAGATAAGCTTAAGCTATCAGAAAAATTGGGTACGCCATAGATTGTTGCCAAGTAGATTGACGTGAAGAAGATTGAAAAACATCCCCTTGAATTCTCAAAGAAGAAAAAGGAGGTGCACATTACCTCAAATGCCTCTGATCAACCGCTGAAGGAGGTTGTAAAGAAAGCCAAGGGACAAAGGCCAAATCCTCATCGACTGTAAAGGAAACCATCACCCTCTGCTGCCACGTAAGCCGAAGTAACCAAAACCAGAAACAGTCAAAGAGAAAGGCTACAGCACGACCTTCTAGGACAACTAGAAGAAAGTTGGTTATGCAGACCTCGAAAGAGGGCGAGGAAGCATCATCAAAGGTACCAATGGGAGATGATCTAATTCAGGAAGAGGAAGTTACTTAACCAGAGAAGGCAAGAGCTGGAGAAGAAGCAGATGCAGACCAGCAAATTAAGAAATCCCCCAGAAGAGAAGGAAATGAGCCCTCAATATCCCAGGGTTACGAGAGAAAGAAAAGAAAAGAAATGATAACTAAGATCCTTTATTCCAGCACACTGAAATCAGTAGATCAGTTAAACAGAACAGAATAGTCTCTAAACGCAGCATATAGAGTCACTAGTCAGCCATAAACACAGAGAAGAACTATCGCTGAGACCAGAAGCACAAAGCTTTCAACAGTCATCAAAACTCCACATCAAAGAAATCGCTATCAACTGTATTAGCACACAACAAACATGAAAACCAGAAGCAAGAACCACGAAACAGTCATCAAAATTTGACAATATAGACCGCATCAAACTCCCGACAACCACAACCTCACCATACCAACCAAAGTGATAACACCCGTCTCAAAGTGTAACCTGACTCACACAAATAATACTCAGAGCATACCAGACTCAGACAATACACCTATGACTTAGGCCAAACACTTTTCTTTTCTTTTTCTTTCCATTGCATGGGTCATCCAGTTGGGAGGCCAAGCCCTCACTGAAGTCCTGTTTTTCTGCAGTGAGTTTCCCAACAAACCAAAACGCTCTTCCTGGATCGCTGCATGCGTATAAGGTGGCTACACGCTTATGTCCCCCCTGCCCAGTCCAATAATCACCAACATGCCTAATCATAATTGTAACACCACTGACCCAGATTCACAACTACCCGAACAGTGACCAATCACGCATCATACAAAATTATTAAATGTTAATCTTCCACACCATTCATTGCACACAAATCCCACCACCCAGGACATCAAATCAAGAACATAGAACCTAGTTTCCAGCACACATCACACATCACACAACACACAGCTCACGGAACACACATAGAACTCAACGCCCTGCACCCATCTCATAACACTATTCAACAACACCTAGTACTTTGCAATCACAATATTTTAATATTTTACGTAAGTCACGACTCGTGACTACGTTTCACAGATTTGGATGCACATAAATATACTCTCAAGTATATTGTTATGCATTGTCACATAATTAACGCAACTAAACATTACCATAACTTTAACGAATCATCTGAATATTACTATAAACTTTAACGAAATGTAAACTTTTACAGTCAACTTTAACGAGATCTAAACATTACCATCGAGTTTAACGAAAATTAAACGTTACCTTTAGCGTAATCTTTCACATGCTACCATTCGTTCGTCACTTTAAATACAACGTTCATCGATGTTCGATCCTACCATAAAATTTAATTGCATGTCCATGTATTTCATATTAAATCAATTGCACTTCCATAGAACTTATCACATTAATTCGTATATGTGCACATAATGCTACACACATTTTATTTGTCCTATTATAAAATCGTTTATGGAATAAAATAGACACATTAAGTCAAGATAAGAAGGTATATGTACATAAACACATAATCTTCCACCTCTATTTCATTTTTCACTCCATCTCTTCACCTCTTCCTTTCCACGCAAAGAGAATACACACACACCAGCCTCTAAGTCCATTTCTCTTGATCCACCTTCCACTTCCACTTCCACTTCCACTTCTTTTCCATGTTTAGAAATACACTAAATTATTTTCATTTTTATCAATTCCTCACTTTTGTCTTCATTTTCCTTTTGCTCCCCTAATCCTATTTCCTAATTTCTTTTGGTATACAGGGAAATACACACACGAACACTAGCTTCCAGGGGAAGCTCTGGACATCATCACATCACACAGTAGAGGGTTGGCCACTTAAATCAACCAACAACACAGTAGAGGGTCTATGTTGTTATTGACAACTAGCAGTAGAGCATGGTCTTTCATGTATTGGTGTCAACCTGATGTCTTTTAGGGCTTGTCTCAGACTTCTAGAAGCAGTCTGGGGTGTCATGGGGATGTTGGATGTTCCACTGTATAATAGACCTTGTGGTAATCCAATAAATAGTGAATCTGCCCTAGTCTGCACTAGCCCAAAAGAGGATGTAGAGAGTGAATACCAGGTTCAAAGGGGATACATCTTAGGTGTGCATATGCTCCTGCCCTGTGGAGGTGTCACTCATCAGCTGCTTCTTGATTTCTTCAAGTGTTACTCCTTTGAAAGGGTTGTCATCTACAGTTCACCCCTCCTTGAGTACAAAAGTCATATCAGGTGACTCATCTTCAATTACGACTACTTTCTCCATCTATATTGGAGTAAGGTCAAGAGTTGTGACCTCTGTAAATCCTTCTTGTGCAATAGTCTGCCCAACCTCTGCTCCTTTTTCTTCTAAAGTAGCCTCTGCTGCTCCTGATCCTTGTGTTATTGAGATGTTTGTTGTTGCTGCCTCTATTGCCGATCTTTTTGTTTCTAACTTTTCTGTTGTTGTTGTTTCTTCTACTAATGGCTCTGCTGCCTCTGGCTCGTCTGTTGTAGGTGCCCTAGCTGCTGATTCTTTTGGTTCTGCTGATCCTGCTGCTGTTGCTGTTCGCTCTGCTGCTGTTGGTGGTGACTCTGCTGCTGGTTCTTCTACTATAGGTAGATCTACTGTGGACTGTTCCTTGATGCCCTTTCTGACAATTTCATCTATGATATCGTCGTCATCATCATCATAGCTATCTGCTTTTGGATGTTCATCATTGCCATCATCATCATCTCCGGGAGATGGTGCCTTGCCTGTGGTTAGTCTGGACAGATAATCATAAATTTCAAGTGTTGTTGCCCTGACATGTTTATCCACTAATCTCTTCAGTTCGGCTTCTACCTCTGGTGTGTTAACAAACTCCACTGATTGTAGTTGAGGCTGCATGTATCTCTTAATCCTCAGAGTTGAGTCTTTGATTTCTAGAGCCCCATTGAATAGTATGTATCGTTCAATAGGCCTCTTCTTCTTGCTGACTTCTCTTTTGTGGTAGGTCCTGATGGAATAAGCTTTGGCCTTACAGCCATGGACTTTTTCCTCATTGGAAGTTTGTGCTCCCTGTTGAACTGCTGAATCATAGCTTCCTTTTGAGGTTTTCCAAGTAGTTCATCAGCCTTTCTTCTGTGTTCCAATATCTTTTCCAGTAGGGATTGGATGATCGGTAGTGCCTCCTATATTTCAGCCTTGTCTACAGTTTCAGTTGTAGTTGTTGTTGTGGCCCATACTTCAGATGCAGTTAATGGTTGCTCTGCTTCAATCCCAACTAGTTCCATTCCTGCAGTAGAGATAGGAATAATAGCAATCGTGTACGTCTCTGATGCAGTAGTCCTAATTGTCAAAGAGACTGCAGTAGATACACTGAGAGGCTGATCAGTCTGCATTCTTCTCGGTTTGGCCTCAATGTCTTTAATTTCTCTTCTCGTGTACCCGTGTACATTCAAGTCTTGCCTGAGTTGTGCCATGGGTCCTTCTCTGACTTCCTGCTAGCTTTGTTGTGCTTCCAGGATGAGTTGCTAAAGGTTTTCATCAGCTCCTGCTTTGAGATATTCCAGAGCAACATTTGCATCGTGGAGCACAACCATTTTTGGCTTCTTTGAAGGGATGCTTCTTGAAGATGATCCCACAACTTCTGCCAAAGTTGTTTGTTTTTTTACAGCTGGTTTCAGTCTACTCATCTGCAGGCGCAGACTGAGTTTCTTCTTCCATTTCCATGGGCTGTGCAGTACGGATTTCTGACAAAGTTTCCTCTTCTGAGGTCTGCAGGACAAGTTTTCTTCTTACAACTCTGGTCTGCTTTGGTTTTACTTCTGGGACCTTCTTGGTGACTTTTCCCTTGGGATTCATGGGCTCCTTCTTGCTAGGCTGCTCTGCAGCCTTTGCTGTAGTCTGCATGGTTATCGCCTTCTTTGAGAAGCCAATTGATTGCCTCCCAATCTTTCTCACATCTATTTGTTTGGCCACAGTCCATGGTCTTCCTCTCTTATCAGAAACTCTTGAGCTTCGCTTTCAGCATTATGCTGATAACCCTTCCAAAAAGTGGTTGTCTGGCCTCTATCGTTTTGGCCAGTTGGTATATCAACATCTTCGCCCAGTTCATGTTGTGCTTCGTGAGGATTACACGCATTATCTCCTTTTGATCAGAGGTGATTTCATCCTTGGAGAATTCCCTGGACATGATCACCTTTTTTACCACCTCTACAAACTTTTTTTGTGCCTTTGCCAAGTATTTATTCATCGTTCTTATTCCTTCCTTCTGACCTTCCTCGCTTAGCATATCATGCCTTCTGTCATTCACAACAGAGACTAGAATATCTCTGGGCACTTCATTAGAGACTTTGAATAGTTTCTCAAAGTCATTGGGAGAAATGATGATCCCAAGTTTTCTAGTGGATGTATATGCGATGCCTTGAAAGTCTTCTGCAACCTTGGCCTTCTCAATGACATCAAGTACCTCCTCGTCATATATTCTACTGGTCTTTTCAAAGAAGTACTTTAGGCCAGAATCTTGTATCAGCTCAAAGATCTCCATGACTTCATCTGATTCGTTTCTTAGGGTTTCGAAGTCCAAACCCACTCAGGTCTGCAACTCAGTTCTCCTTGTTGGGCTTCGTTGCTCCTGGCCCTTGTCACTTTTGGGGGTGTGTTAGGTCGAGTGTTGGCCACTTTTCGAAAGAATTGAGAAAGAATAGTATCGCTTGTGAGAATCAGATTTGACAAGATTTAGTTAGGGAAGGCACTTTTTCTTGCAAATTTAACATAAACCTCTTCTTGAAGTTTTCCATTGAAGAAGGCACTCTTTACATCCATCTGATAGACTTTGAATCCTTGGTATGCAGCATAGGCAAGGAACATTCTTATTACTTCCAATCTTGTAACAGGTGCAAAGGTTTCATCAAAGTCAATCCCTTCTTCCTGTGAGTAACCTTTTGTCACCATCCTGGCTTTGTTTCTGACAACTATTTCATTTTCATCAGTCTTATTTCTGAACACCCATTTGCAGCCAACAACCGGATAATTTTTAGGTCTGGACACCAGATACCACACTTCATTCCTTTGAAATTCATTTACTTCTTTCTGCATTGCATCAGTCCAGTTTGGATCACTCATAGCTTCATTAACTATCTTTGGCTCCATTTCTGATATAAAGCATGCAGTCAGACATTCTTTAGTTGTTGCTATTCTAGTCTGCACTGGTGCATCCTTGTCTCCAATGATGTCTTGTGTATGTGTCTTGATCCATCTCCTTTTATCTTGATCAATGGTGATGAGCTTCAGTTGTTGTATTGTGGGCTATTCTGGCTTTGCTGCAACACTGTTCTCTTCTATGTCTACAGACTGCTCATCCTTTTCTGCAACATCGGAGCTCTTGTTTGCATCCTATTCATCATCTATGCAAGCACATTCCTCATCAAAGACATTAGCAGTACAGATGGATATTTCAGATTCATCAAAGGAAACATGAACTGACTCTTCAACTGTTTTTGTTCTCTTGTTATACACACTGAAGGCTTTGCTAGTTGTGGAATATCCTAGAAATGTTCCTTCACCTGTCTTAGAGTTAAATTTTCCTACATGATGTTTATCATTGTTATGATTTGCACCCAAAAGCATTAAAGTATTTGTGATAGGAATGTGCAATCCCTCTATTTGTATAAAAAATGATGAACAAAACTTAGAAATATTAACCATGATGTGATTAGTGTGCTTAGGCTGAAAATCAGGTTAGTAATCTGCAGTATAGGTTTGATATGGAAGAGCAGACAGTCACAAATGGAGAGTATTGTGAGCCATCATATGCAAACCACTACAGAAGATTTTAGCAAGGCAGCTAAGACATGCATGGACAACTATAGACCTGCAAATGCTTTAGGATCTAAGATCAATCTTGTTGACAAGGGCCAACATAGCAATGTAGAAAAGGTTACAGCAGTGCTGAGTGCAGACGAAGTTGTAGCAGGGATCGGGTATAGACAAGGTCTCAACAGTACTGAGTCCAAACTAAGTTGCAACAGACTGAGTACAGCAGAGATGGTTGCTAGTTGGACAAGGATCAAAGGATTAGTCAAGTCGAAGATTTGAGGTATGGAGAAACTGTACGAGGATCAGAATGAAGCTGATCTGTTAACATTAGTGAAGGGGTCACATGTGTTGCTATCAGACAGGCTATCAACATCAGATCAAGTACAGTCACGGATTCATTCCCTCAACCTATGAAAGGGGATCAAAGGAGCTCAGAGAACAAGGCTGTTGATGAACGATTGAATGTACAAGAACGTACGAGAAATCTGAATTCAAAGCTGTTCAAGTGAGCTGAATTGAAAAAAGCAGGAAGAAGAGAGTTCACTAGTCTGCATTGAAGAACAAAGCTGCAACAGAGTCTAGGAAAGGATCCGTGCAAGGGTCTAGGTTCTTTGCCTTTGGCAAGTTGTAAACTTGTGAAGGGGTTATATTGTAAGCTAAAATCAAAAAGATAGTGAACTCACCTCTTGGATTGACTACACTGGTCACCAAGGGAAGACTTGTAACCCCCCGGCCAAATCCTTGCTATCGGATTGTCACCAAGAACCGCTCTCGAAGCTGATAACTGGCTCCACAGACTAACACTAGTCCTTTCAGTGCACTTTGGCCTCACTCACGCACACCCTGGGAAACTTCCCGGGAGGTCACCCATCCTAGCATTGCTCCACGTTAATGCACGCTTAACTGCAGGGTTCTAAAGTGATGGAGTACCGAAAAGGAAGATCTACCTTGTTGATATAGGTAGTACTATCAAATTATTCAAAGCTGTTCAAGTGAGCTGGATTGAAGAAAGTAGGAAGAAGAGAGTTCACTAGTCTCCATTGAAGAACAGAGCTGCAACAGAGTTCAGGAAAGGATCCGTGCAAGGGTCTAGGTTCTTTGCCTTTGGCAAGTTAAAAACTTGTGAAGGGGTTGTATTGTAAGCTAAAATCAAAAAGATAGTGAACTCACCCCTTGGATTGACTACACGGGTCATAAAGGGAAGACTTGTAACCCCCCTGCCAAATCCTTGCTATCGGATCGTTACCAAGAACCGCTCTCCAAGCTGATAACTGGCCCCACAGACCAACGCTAGTCCTTTCAGTGCACTTTGGCCTCACTCGTACACACCCTGGGAAACTTTCCAGGAGGTCATCCATCCCAGCATTGCTCCACGTTAAGCACGCTTAACTGCGGAGTTCTAAAGTGATGGGGTACCGAAAAGGAAGGTGCACCTTGTTGGTATAGGTTGTAATATCAAACCATTTAAGCATTTCCTTGGGGTATTACATACACCCTCACTTAAAGAACGCAACGTCCTTTGCGACTTCAAACACGACACACAGGCCCAGAACCTTCCCCTGCTAGGCGGCTGACCTGGATCTCTTGTCCACAGGTCTAGCACGCGGTCGCAGGTTTGCTCTGATACCATACTGTAATGCCCCGGTCAAATCCTTGCTATCAGATCGTCACAACGAACCGCTCTCCAAGCTGATAACTAGCCCCACAGACCAACACTAGTCCTTTCAGTGCGTTTTGGCCTCACTCGCGCACACCTTGGGAAACTTCCCAGGAGGTTACCCATCCCAGCATTGCTCCACGTTAAGCACGCTTAACTGTGGAGTTCTAAAGTGATGGGCTACCAAAAAGGAAGGTGCACCTTGTTGGTATAGATAGTACTATCAAACCATTTAAGCATTTCCTTGGGGTATTACAAGACTGGACTAAACTCTCAATTATCGATTGATAACGAGTGTCTGAACTAAAATAAAATCCTGTGTTCTTGTCTTTCATTATTTTATTTTGCATATTAAAACTGTTAGAAATAACTTGAACAACACAAGGGAACACAATATTTTATACTGGTTCTGACACTCGTTATCAACTGATGAACGAGAGCTTAGTCTAATCTTCTCTTGGTGACCAGTGTAGTCAATCCAAGAGGTGAGTTCACTATCTTCTTGTTTTTGGCTTACAAGATAAGCCCTTTGTAAATTTATAACTTGTCAAAGGAAAAGAACCTAGACCATTGCATGAATCCTTCCTTGGACTCTGCGGCAGCTTTGTTCTTCAAAGCTGACTAGTGAACTCTCTTCTTCCTATTTCTTCAATTCAGCTCACTTGAACAGCTTTTATAATGAATTCAGATTTTTTTTTATTTTTTTTTTTTGTATGCTCTTTTACATTCAATCGTTCATCATCACTGTTCTCTGAGCTCCTTTGATCCCCTTTTATAGGCTGAGGGAATTTGAACCTTTGGCTGTATGTGATCAGATGTTAACAGCCTGTTTGTTAGCAACATATGTGGCCCTTTCACTGATATTGACAGATCACCTTTATTCTGATCCTAGTACAGTTTCTCTATTTCTCAAATCTTCGATTTGACCATTCCTTTGATCATTGTCCAACTTTAGCAAACATCTCTGTTGCACTCAGTCTGCTGTAATTTAGTCTACACTCAGTACCATTAAGACCTCGTCTGCACTCAGCACTACTACAACCCTTTTCTGCATTGCTGTGTTGGCCCTTGTCAACAAGATTGATTCTAGATCATGAACAATTTATATGTCTTTTACTGTCCATGCATGTCTTAGTTACCTTGCTGAAATTTTTTGTAGTGGTCTGCATCTGGTGGCTCACAATGCTCTCCGTCTGTGGCCGTCTGTTCTTCCGTCTCAAACCTAGACTACGGATTACTAAACTGATTTCTACCCCAAGCATACTAACTACATCATGGTTAAAACTTCCAAGTTTTGTTCATCAATTTTTATACAAATGTAGGGATTGTACATTCATATTAGACTCGATCGACCAAGTTTATTTTACTCTTTCAAATATTACATAAAACAAAATCTCCAAGTGACAATTCCACTGTTGACTATCGATCTAATAGAACTGCTAAACTTGTGACTGGTTGAGTGTTCAAGAGCCTATCACAAAATCAACCCTGGATCCCCAAATGTTAAATAAAACAACACCAATGATAAGATCAGCCATGCTTCTTCATTTACAAATTGTCATAAATCTTCAAAACAGCAAACAAAAATCACAAGTATGTGGTTGAAGAGTTTCATTTCTGGCCTTAATCTTGTAGATTCCATTGCAAGGCCAATGAAGATCTTTCGTGACAATTCTGCGGAGGTTTTCTTTACTAAGAATTACAAATCGAGCGATCGAAACAAAGCCATCGACGTAAAGTACTTAGCATTGAGAGGCCGTGTGAAAGATAAGACAATGGTCATTGAGCATATCTGTATTGAATTGATTTTAACTGATTCTTTAATTAAAGGCATGCCACCAAAGAGTTATAAGGATCATGTATCAAGGATTGGACTTGGTTATATCATGTGATTGTCGTTGTAATGACAATGTTTATGAAACTCTTATTCAGTTTTGCTGTTATTCTCATTCAGTTATACGTATTCTTTGGTTTTGTGGAGAATAATAATGCCTGTTGTACCTGAAATAAACATGGGTGAATTCATTAAGTAATGAATTCACATGTGGATGAATATTAAAAAAAATAGTGTATTGTGATACATGGATATATTATTCGTTCTCAAAGGCTATATCGTCATGATTCGTGCATTTCATTTCTTTTTTAAGTAAGTGGTGACAGGTTATGGGGTTAACGCTTATGTGATAAAAAAAACGTTGGATCAAGTGGGAGTGTGTTAATATTATTATTAATATTAATTTTGTGATCCAAGTTTTACATCTCAAGATAAGCTTAAATAACTGTTATTTCTCCACTTCCTTATATTCTAGTGAATATCTTCCCATAAGTTACGGTAAATGTTATGATGGCTAACAGTATATAAATAGACTTGAGATAAAGGTCGAAATCAAATACTCTCCTACGAATAAATAAACCATCTAAAACAAGAGTAAATTGGTTTATTAGCAATTCCCACTGGACTTTCGCTTGTGATCTTCTTCATCCAGTGGACGCGTACTTGAACAATCATGACAAGAGGTATGATCCTAAAGCTTCCACATAAAGTATTGATTGAATGAATCTCTAACACTTGGTTTTTTTGTTTTCAAAGATTCATTGGCGTCCCAAATATCACATACCTGGTTTTGTGTATTTATAAATATATAACGGGTCATAGATTTATTGTCTGTTAATTTGTGGATCGTTTTTTTTCCACTATAATGGTTTGTGTATTTCAAGATTTTTTTCCATAAAAAAATTTTTTTGAAATTTGAAAAGATTGATGGCGTTCCACAGACCTTTTTTTTGATATAATATATACTAGATTACTAACCTGCGCGCTACGCAAGTTTTTTAAATGATCATTTTATTTTTATATATGTTAAATAGTAACGTTATTTATTATCTTTTTATACGTCTATTTATAAATTATATTATATGTTTTTATTTTGATTGTGATTTTAGGTATTTATATGTTTTTATTTTGATTTTGTAATGTTCTGTTCTTATTAATGTTATTTTATTTTTGTGGTATATATATACAAAAATGTGTCAATGATATATATCAGATAATATGTCTAATTTTATGCCATGAAAGAAAAGATTTCTGGGGAGATTTTGTTTCATAAAATCACTGTTATAGAATCTTTTCAGGAATTTTTCCTTTTACGATATAAAATCAGCCAACATGGCTGATTTTAAATCAGTCCTACAAACCCCATATATATAATAGTTGTAGTAGGGTTATTCATAATCTTTTTTTTTTACTACCTCCGTGTCATAAAATGGCTGATTTTAAATCAGTCCTACAAACCCCATATGAATCGTTCACGGGAAGATCAAACATCGGTTTACGTATAATTATCGTGAAACAATAAGGATAATTTAAGTTATGTATTCCTAAGCCGATGACGTAATTCTCTTGCATCCTCCTCAAAATACGTGTTAAATAGTACAATGATGACGCAACACTGTATTTTTTATGGGATGAAGGGAGTATAAGAATAGGTTTATTTATAATCTCTGTAGCAAGGATTTCTTATATTTTTATCGTAATGATTATAAAGTGTCTTTTTATTTTTTTAATAAAATTTAACATTTTAAAAGATTCAGGACCATTTAAAAAGATTGATGACATCTCATATGTTGGAGTCTCATGTTCTTGACGTCTCACAAAATGATTTTGTGTATTTATATATATAATAGATATAATATATGTGTTTTTATGGATGTTGCTTTGTGTGCATATATACAATAGTTGTTGTAGGATTGTTTATAATTTTTATAGCAAGAATTCCTTATATTTTTTATTATAAAGATTATAATGGTTTTTTTTTTGAAATAAAATTTAACATTTAAAAAATTCAGGGCCATTAGAAAAGATTGATGGCGTTCCGTATCTTGACGTCCCATAACTGGGCATCCCATTTCTTAACGTCTCACAAAATAATTTTGTGTATTTATATAAATAATAGATTAGATCAGATTAGATTCAATAGTCCCACAATCAGTACAATACTAATATAAGTTATAATACTATCAAAATTTTACCAGAAACTTTCATAAAAAAATATTTCTTTATCCCACGAAAAATACAACACTTGTCTAATTTCAATGTCTCATAAAAGTTACAACACTTTCATATCTAGAAACTTTTTTCTATAAAACTATACTTTTTATTTTAGGAAAAATTCCCATAAAATACAAAAAAGAGAAAATATTTCCAATCGGATACAAACCACGGAAATAATTCCCATCAGATACAGATTTTCGTTATCCCAAATCAAAACAACTGAACCCGATCACCAACAAACAACAAATTCAAAATCTTGAAATCGACAATTTAAACCGTAAGAAAATCCCAACAATCATCTGTGAAATCAACAATCAAATTCAAATCCGCAACCCAATCCAAATTAAAATCAAGCAACCAACTCGGTTCATCAAAAGGAATTGAAGAGACGTACTGTATTAATCATCACATTGAAATGAAACAGGTGAAATTTCTAAATCTAGGGTTTGTTCTTCAAATTTGATTAAAAAGAATGAATTCAAATTATGTATGCATCAACAAATGCATCAATTCAATCGATATTATTCGAAATTTCGTATAATCGAATTATTAAGATTTGAAAAACAGTGTGCCTTGAACAAACCCTAATTCTCAAATGTACTCGAAACCTAAATTTCATTTGATGTCATACTGATTGATAATATATTACAAAAATTATAACCATCAATGTTTTATTAAGGCGTATTGTTCTGAATTATTTGAAAAATAGTATGCCTTTGACACTGAAACAGTGCGCCTTTGCAAATAATTGTAATGATCAATGTTACATTAAGACGTAGTGTTTGTCATACAAAGCGCACTGTTTGGAAAAATAACAATGGCGCATTGTTGCAAAAGACAACGACGCACTACTTCGTTCACTATTTGAAAAAATAACAATGGCGCACTGTTGCAAAAGGCAAAGGCGCACTGTTTCATTAAGGCGTACTGTTTTTCATATAAAGATGCACTGTTTTTAAAAAAACAATGGCGCACTGTGTCAAAACACGAAGGCGCACTGCTTATTTATTTAAGAATGTTGTACTGTTTGAGTCCTAATATGTTTGTTTTCCTTATTTATATAATGAAACAGGAAAAATGACACAAGGCAGAAGCAACTTGGCAACAGTCATCAAGATTTTGAAAGAGGAGCCACAATTCCGATGCACAGAAGAGCACAAAGTACACTTGAGGATAACGCCATTTTGAACATTGTTTGATGCTATTCTCAAAGGGAATATTACTGCATCCGATTGTAGGAAAAGTGATAAATTTATTCTAGTGTTTATATCGAAGTACAACAAAGGAGACAATTCATTCAATTTCGGAGACTATGAATTCAACATAGCGCCGTTGGATATCAAACTCTCATATTTGGAATTGTTGACGGGACGGCTGAAATAACTTATGACGACTTGGAAACAATCAATCCAAGTGAGTTCCTCGACAAACGATTTCCTGAAGAACGAAAACAGGGAAAGAAGAATACGAGAGAATTGACAATATCAAAACTACGGGAAGCAATTATAGAAGCATCAACGGGCCAGGAGCAGCATGACTATGAGGACACCGCAAGATTGCTGGTTTTATATGTCTTGAACACGGTCTTCCTCTATACATCGAAGGCATCGATGAAGTGGGCATATGCAAATTTTGTGGCCAAAATGGACAAAATGTGTGACTTCAACTGGACGTCACACACATACAACAGATTGAAGAAATTTCTCAATGATAACATCAACGACAAGGTCTTCAAGCCGGAATCAGTAAATGAATACCTACTAACAATTCCGATAAATACTCTATACTGCGACACTATTTATATTGATAAAGATGCAATAAATTTATCCATAGTCTTTTTTTTTTTTTTTTTTTTTTGTAAGACACACTGTTTCATTTAATGAAGGCGTACTGTTTAAGTCAAACAGTGCACCAAGCTTAGTGAAACAGTGCGACTTGTGTTGCCTTCTGAAATTCACTTATCTAATGTAATTTATTTGTTAAAAGAAAATTCAGTATTGGTTCTTGGAGAGGAGTTGGTCATTGAAACAAAAAAATCATCATCTGAAATCATTCCATGATTGGCGAGGTCACGACTCAATGATCTCCCCATAAGCCTAGGAGTAGCAATTGCATGAGAAGGTAAATTTTCTTCCTGTAAATATATGGGTTTGTTTTATTATTTTATTCTTAAAATGTATAAGTTAACAATACTTTTTTTTTTCCCCTTTAATAATTTGATTACACAGCTCACAATACATTCTTTACAACTATCCGTCCTTGAGAGACAAGTATACAGGATGGAATTGGTAGCACTGGAATGGCACCAGGAAGATGATGAAAACGACAATATCAACGACTACGAGCTTAAGGCTAGAAGCATGGATGACGAAACAAGCAGTGCCACACAGACAAATCCGAACATACCATCTGATGATGTATTGGCACAACATATCCATCCAAAAAATTTATCAATCCTACAAACAATGAAGAACAAGCTTCAGGATGTCAACTTTGAAAATGTTAAACTGAACGAAAAAAATAAAGAAATGCTTATGGAAAATCAAATACTAAAGAATAAGGTAACATACTTCAAGCATATTTTACATTTGGTTCTCAAATTCTAACTCTTGTGATGATTGGACTAATGAAAACTATTAAAAATTAGGCAATGTTGACGAGGTGATAAGACAAGCGCAGATTCAACTGGCGAATCATCAAAAAACAATTGATGAGTTGTTATTAGATAAAGACAAATTAAGCACTTGTTTTTTTTTTTTTTTTTTTTTTTTTTTAAGAAAACACAACTTTCATTTGTTAAATGACGCACACTTTATCTTACATAAGGTGCACTGTTTGACTAAAGCTGACGCACTATTTTGTTTAAAATGGCACACTGTTTTGTTTGAAACTGACGCACTGTTTTATTTGAAATTGGTGCACTGTTTGTTTATAACTGACGAAATGTTTGACTTTTTATATGTTTTGAAGGTCATTTCATTGGAGATTGAATTGACTGCGAAAAAGTTGTAGTTGGAGACGCTCAGGGAATCAGCAGTAGAAAAACAGAAAGAAGGCGCATCTGATTCAAATGCACTGCACATTGAAGATTTGTTGAAACAAATACAACAACGGCAATAAGAAATCCAAATGAACAACGCCAAGCTTACTTCAGAAACGCAAGCTATGGAATGAATGAAAGAGGAGATGACTCGTGCCGCGGAGCTGATGATAAAAGGGGTTGATGAGCGGGAAAAAATCGAAAAGAATCTGCTTCAAAAGGACGAGGAAATCAAAAAACTACGAGAAGATTTGGAAAAAGAAAGACAAACAGTGGCGCAGAACAAGACTTTGTTGTTCGACAACACCTCTGCTGTCGAGGACGAAAGGAAGGAAGATGATAACGGCATAATGCAAATTAGTAGCGGAGATAAACTGCTGCAGTCAAACAATAAAGAAGAGGTTCACCAAAACCAAACAAAAGGGAAGAAAAGAGGTCGTACTCCAGGATCAATGGTGAAGCAAATTAAAAAAGTGGACCAAGAGGTAAAAAAACAAATCAGCGGCTGCACCTATGGTTCCTCAAAGAAGGCGAAGCGGGATGCGCTCGAAGTCACTCGCTACATGATTGATGCTGGAAGGGGAAAATACCAAAGAAGTACCGAAGAAGTACCCAAGTAAGCATTCTTATAATTTCTCAAACAGTGCGCCTGTTTTGATTCATACAGGGCGTCGAGTATAATTCATATAGTGTGCCTGTTTTGAATCAAACAGGGTGCATGGTATGTTTTGGAACAGTGTGCCTGTTACATCCAAAACAGTGCGGCCGCTTATTTATAACTGTAATAACAAAATAATATATTGCTCTTATAGAGAAACGTTCTTTTTTATACTCACCTATCCTGTGACGAGAATAAAAAGTGTCGTCGACATGCAAGATCTGCATGCATTTGTGACCGATTGAGCATTGACGAACCATGCCATGACAGGCTTCTGTCCATTGATGTTGGAAGAAGCACAAATGAAAGAGTAGATAGCATTATACAGTACGGAATGTCGGGTAAGAAACTACTCCCAAATACCAATACCAAATGCCTTTACTGCTTATATTTCAATATCAAATTCAACAAAACAAAAACTGATATTGGATTATATAATGTGATGCAGCAAGATGTTTTGAAAAGAGGAATCGTGGCAGAAAACACAATCATGAAGCCAATGAAGGAAAATAATCAACAACGGTGGCATTTCTTTCCCATGAACTCATCCGGAGGAGCAAAGAGCGAGATTGCCTACCATTGGACGTTGTTGGTGTTCGATAGCGAAGAAAACACGTGGACCCATCACAACTCCAAAAAACAAAAAGTTCCCTATACAAGGGATGCCGAGAAAATCATAAGAAACAAATATTAATTGACAGATAATATTGATATTGTAAAATAAAGCACTATGATGTAAACTAACTAATTTATGTGTGTTGTGGAATGTGCAGAAAGAATATGTAGAAGAGTTTAACAAGGAAATGACAAGGAAACATCAGGGCACACAAATTGTTGAAGAAGAACGGGAGAAGTACATCACGCAATTGATCATCAAAAAAAGGCTGCAACTCAACACAATCTGAACTGTGGAGTGCATGTATGCCAATGGATAGATCTCCTTGCAAATGGACAATCGGCTCCAGAGCGTTCTACAGTGAAAGAAATACAATGATACAGAGCAAAAATGGCCGAAACATTGATTTCGCCAAATCAGTTCAAAGATCATGCACTACAGGAGGAGGATGATGAAGAGAAAGATGAAAACACATTTCATTGATGTATATTTTGACGATTTATACTAAATATGTATTTTTATTGCAATTAAAAACTTAATTGATTGTCTGAATCTCTAATATCGTATTTGATTAGCATTTTTTCATTAGAATGAGGAGACGCTCTGTTTTATTTATTAAGACATACTGTTTTAGTCAAACCGTGCGCCAGGCTTAATGAAACAATGCGTCTTGTGCTGCCATCTAATTTTTTATTTTTTATTTTTTGGGAAAAAAAAGAACAAAGCATAATGAATGAATAAAAACAAAATAAGTCATACAGTAGTACATGAATAGAAATAAGAATGCAATACACAAACAGAAAACAACACACTTGGTTTTGTTAACCTAATCAAAGTACTCAGACGCACTATTTCAATTATATAGGTGCACTGTTTGATTGAAACAATGTGCCTGAATAAAACAAAACAGTGTACCTATTGAATTTTTTTTAAAAAAACGAAAAACACAAGATTATAACAATGCATTAACAAAAATTGATAACATGATATACTTACAAATTAAAAAATCATTACATAGTATCCATTATTTTTTTTTTCCAAAAAAAAAAAAGAAAAGAAGAAAAAAATGAGTCGGCCTAACATAGACAGAAAAATCTTTAAATGAGCTCGCGGCAACTTTGTCTATTGTGATGACCAATCTTTTTGCACTCGTACACCTCATACCACTGCACTCTTCATCACTCAATGGAATATGACGTTTTTTGGGCCTAACAGGAAGTCTACTCGAAGAAGACGGATCCAACTCCACAACCACTGACGCAGCTATTTGGTCAATAATTGATGAAGGGATAGGACGGATGATAGCCTCATAGCTCTTCCTATAATTTTCAACAGAAAAATATGGATCGATCATGGTGCTCACGGGCAAGGAAAACTTCATAATAATACAAACGGCATGTAAACATGGAAAACCATTTGTCTGTCACATACGACAACAGCAACTCTTCTCTCTCATATTTACTGATACTGTTGGATCCGACATTACTTCAAAAATGAGCTCAGAAGATCTCTTCACCATAAAAACACGTGATTTCTTGAATAAATCATTGAATGTCTCCAACATCCTGGGACATAAATCCCCATTCCATTGTTCTGCATCGCTTCGACGATTATTGAACCACTCCATTAACTTCAAACGAATCTGATCAACCATCTGAGTGATAGGAAGCTCCCTCACGCCCAAAACCCAAGCATTGAATGACTTCGGAGCGTTGGAGTCATCTCGCCAAGCTCCCTCACACTCCGTTATGTCATCTCGCCATAACGACAACAAACTGCAAACATGATTGCCCACCTCTCGTAAGGCATAAGCCAAGCCGTAATTCTTTGGCTAGATCACCTCCGCTATTCTCAAATTCATTCAACTTATCATAAAACTCGGTGACGGTTGGAGCATAGGCACAACTATGAAACTTATCAATGATACGCTGTTTGTATGACGATGACATATTGGCACCTTTGTATCTACCTTTCAAATTATCAGTCAATACTTCGGAAAAAGCATGTAAAAGGCCTTGATTACAATCACAGACAAAATTGATCCTTTGCCCGAGAGGAATTACTTGACGAAGCTCCGAAAAAAACCAATGCCAACTAGAATACGTCTCCTTATCAACCACAACAAAACCTAGTGGTAAAAGTCCTGCAAAAAAACTCATATCAATAATATTTATGTTTGAAAATGCTACAAGAATCATATATAAAGAGCCGTATTGTTTCAATTATACAGACGCACTGTTTCAATTACACAGGCGCACTGTTTTATTAAAACAGTGCGTCTATTTAGAAGAAACAGTCCGCCTGACTACCAAATACAAAAAAAAAAAAAAAAAAAAACAATAATTGCTAACCAAAAAAAGACATACCCCTATTTGCATCTTTTTCCGTAACTCCTAATATGACTCCTTTGAAATCTGCCATCAAGAAAAAGCAAAGGTTTATAGTAATTGAAACAGACGATTGAAGCATGAAATGAAATAAATAACCTGGAAAAATGATTTGTGCCTTCTTCAGTGGTAAGTGTAACATGACTCCCTGGATTGATACTGATAAGTGCTTGAATATATGGCTTCAACTTCAAAAACGACTCTGAAGAATCACCACCAAGCATCATCTTCGCCTTCTTTAGGGTTTTTCAAGACTTCTTATATGACAAATCCAAACCATAGATGGTTTGAAAATAATTTTTGATCTGGTTTTGATTAAAATTAGGATCGTGACGTATAATTTCCAAAAGAGAATTAGCTAACCATTCCGTCTTCATCGACTTCATTGAACCCGCTGGGAAAAACAATTGTCCACAAGTGTGGACATTGTTCAGCTTCCTTATGAAAAATGACTTATTGTAAGAACACAACGAAGCCTTGATAAACCATTGACAACCATCATCTTTCTTAAAATTGATAGCATGAACCCTGTCATTCTCGTTCCTCTTAAAACTATATCGAAATCCAACTTCGCTTGCATAAAGTGCAAGGGACTTCCTGAACTGCTTTGTGCCATCAGGAAAAACTTGGCCAACATTTTGAATCAAATTCAACCAATAAGAAGAACGCAAGGGTTGATCACAATTACTCGACAAAGCAACATCCAACTGAAGCAACAATTCACGCATAACATCATCACCAAAATTATCATTTATCTCAGAATAATGATTACGATTGGAAATTTGAGTCTCAGAAAATCTATGAAACATTACAAAATCCCAGGACACTGAATCATTATAAAGATGCGCTGTTTGAGATTGTGACACACTGTTAGTACTCAGACATACTATTTCTTTAAACTGACGCACTGTTTCTTCAAACTGGCGCACTGTTTCATTTCCAGCATCAAAAACCACACTCGAACCCGTTCCTCCACACACCACATTCATATCAATTGATGATAAACGATGACATTGGGACAGCTCAAATAACATCAACAAATCCTCTTGATCATTCAACAATCATCTTTCATGATCAGATATTGAATAATATAAAATTGAATTCATTCGATGAGGAGATTTTGAAACAATCTTGTACCTTTTCTACAAGATATTCGAAATCCAAATTCGAATGACATAAAAATGAACGAGATATAGCCCCAAATCTACAAACAAAGATGACCTTCTCATCCATTGAAACAGCAATGAAGATCATGATCACGATGACGATGATGATCACGACGATGAAGATGATTTCGAATGACAAATTTGATGATTTCAAATGAAAAATCTAATGATTTGAAAAAAAAAAAACAATAAAAAAGGTGACCGTTATGGCAAAACATCGCATTAGTTTTGGGGAAAAAAGAAAACTGTATCAAATGGGAATTATTTTTGCATGTTGTATGGAATGGAAATTTTTTTGTAAAAGGTATACCCTAGAGGAATTTTCTGTTTATTTATCACATCGACTCATCATAATATTTTTTCTTCTTTTTTTTTTTTTCTTACTTCTCTATGTCATACAACCTAAAACACTAGTAACTCTCTACATATAAATTAAACCCACACATAAATATAATGTCGAGTTAAATCATAAAAATTTTTGTGAGGGGATATTTAATTATATCACAATTTGTCTCGTCAACTCCGCAAATTAAAGTGTTGCAAACTGGTAGGTGTGGAGGGTACAACTACTCCCAAAACTCCTAATATAATTCTGAGGGGTGTGCAAAACTTTCCCAGTATCCCGTACCTAGGGGTGGTAATCGAGATGAGCTTGAGCGAACAGGGGTTGTTCAGGCTCGGCTTGTTTATTTTTTTAATCTTGCTCAAGTTCGACTCGTGTTCGTTTATAAATGAGCCGAGCCCAGCTCAGTTTGTTTAGTTAAAAGCTCGCCTCGTTCAATTCGTTTAAAAGCTCGTTCGTTAAGTAACTCATTAGATTTGTTTAGGGTTTGGTTCGTTTGAACTTATCTCGATTGAAATATTTTAGATCATTTTAATATATAATAATATTTTCTAAAAAATATATAATATATTTTTAATACACAAATACAAATAGAACTTATTTTAGATACAATTCGAGCTCTTAACGAGTCCTCATCAATGCGAGCTCTACTTGAGCTCTTATCGAGCTAATCGAACCGAGCTTGAGCACGAGCCGAGTTGAGTAAGACTTTACTCATGTTCGTTCGTTTATTTAAGCGAGCTTATTGTTTTATTTATGTTCAGTTCATTTAATAATTGAACAAACTTGAGCAAACTTTTGACAAACCGAGCACGAGCCGAGCCCGAGCTTACCGAGCTAATTTGTAGCCCTACCCGTACCAAATCGAGAACCGAAAAAAATCGGACCGTATCATACTTATCCAGAGCTAATTGGATCGAGACGGGAATTCTTGGATGGAAGAATCGAACTTTCGATATGGTATGGGAAATCTTATGGGAACCAAACTGAGTTATCCCGTAACGAACTGAAATCTACAATATCTTATATAGTTAACCTATATTGATGTTGGAGCTTAATGGCTTATATTTGTTGTGAATGCAGCTAGAAGGTGAAAAAAAACTAGTAACAGAATATATGGAAGTGTGTATGTATACTCTTGGTGGAATCATCCATGTTATTGAATTCAGACATGTTTTTTTCAAATGTGACGGATGAATTTTGTCACATTGGTGTTGAATATTACTGCTTAATAGGGATGAACGTTCCGGTATTGGATCATTTTCCTTTCCATCCAATATGTTCGGTTCTTGAAATTTTTTGTCCGGTCCCGTCCCATCTCGTCGATATCGATTTTCGATCCTTTCGACATGGAAAATCGGTTTTTTTCCATCTATTGATACAAACACACATACACATATATATATAACAATGAAAAGATTATTGTCTATCCCATGATTAATATATTAAATATCAATTGATCGATAATATAATAAGAAAATCAACATGATCAACTTAAATCACATATGTTTTTCGCATTCCTAACATAGAATCATTGGGATTAATAAACCCATCCTGCCTCTTATCTTGCGTATCAAATGAGGCGTATTGGTTCTACTATCATTGCCCTTCCAAGTCTCCTCTCACACACACCATCACCCACTTCCCCAACCCAGCAATGGCGACTCCTCTCGCTCGCATCACCAAACGCCTCCTCCCCCTCACCCCTCACCTCCGCCCCTTATCCTCCTCTGCCGCCGCCGCCATCGATTCAGCCTCCACTCCTCCACCAGTCCACAAGATCACAGAATCCCCAGATCGAGTGAAATGGGACTACAGGGGCCAAAGACTCATTATCCCGCTTGGCCAGTGGCTCCCCAAGATCGTAGTCGACGCGTACGTGGCGCCGAATGTTGTTCTCGCGGGTCAGGTGACGGTGTGCGACGGGGCGTCGGTGTGGAACGGGGCGGTTTTGAGGGGTGATTTGAATAAGATTACGGTTGGGTTTTGTAGCAATGTGCAGGAGAAGTGTGTGGTTCATGCTGCTTGGAGTTCTCCCACAGGTGGGTTTGATCGTGTGATTTCTGAGTTCTGGGGTTTTTTGGGTGATCTTGGTTTGGCTTGGTTTCTAGGGTTTTGGGTGCTTTTTGACTTGTTTGTGGTAGAGAATGTGAGAAATTGGGTGTGAAGTTTGGATATGATGATCGAATACAGTATTGAATATAGGTTAAACTTTGTGAATTTAGTAACATAGTAATATAGTATAGTTTGGAATTCTCTCACTTGTTGGTTTTCTAGGGTTTTGGGTACTTTTTGATTTGTGAAGAGGATGGGAAAATTGGTTGTGATTTGGGATTTGATTATTAGGAGTATTGAGTTTTAGGTTAAAGTTTGTGAATTTACTGATAAAGAATAGATAGTGCTACTCAGGCTCGTTTCCATGAGGAAGTGGTTAACAATTAAGCATAGAAGAAGGTTTGGGGAGACTGATGCTCAATCTAACTAGCAAAATGAACAAATAAACTTCTAAACTGGAGAGTTTTTTTTTTTTGGGAAGAATTAGCGCTTTTCACTAATCACAAAAAGAGGACTTTACGATTATAGTTTCAGAATCAAAACTAACATGACCCTACTTACATTTTCAGCAATCGTAAATACTCCTTGCTACATGCTCTATACAAACCACTCCGGCACTATAAATCTTTAAGTTCCTAATCTGCCATATCTCATAAACGACAACTGCAAATAAGCGTCGTCTTTGCAGAGCAGCTTCAGATTTGCCACGGCTAATCTTCAAGCACCACCTCCACCATTCATCCAGACTTCTGGCATTCGTTTTCAGCTTCATACTCTTTAGCACCACTTCTAATACCGCAGCAGCAAATGGACACAACCAGAAGAGATGATCAATGCTTTCAGAACCTGAACTTCATAAGGGACAGTCATCGTTGGCAAACAATCCATGCTGATACAGCCACTCCGGAACCCTGATCTTCCGTAATAACACCATCCATGTAATGAAGGCATGACGAGGGTGAATAACAGGACTCCGTGCCAGCTTACTCAACGGCATTGCTGTGTACTTCTCGCAAATGACTTTTTGACACTTTTTGACACTATACCCATTCGTCCTCCATGCATCCAACACTGAGTCATCGCACTTCTTCATCATCTCATCCCTTATTAAACTGGAGAGTTTTCAAATGAACTTTGGAAGGGCAAATTATTTTGATGAAATGTTTTAGCAATATTAAGAAGAGAGCAAGATACATGTAACCTATTTACCAAGATGGAAATAGTCATGGATTCAGTAAGTTTGATTCATTTGGATTGGAAGGTTGGGAATTCGTTATAGCGAACAAATCTCAGTCTTTGAAGTCAGTCTTTGTCCCATTAGAGCATACAATTATGACATAAATCGAATTAGCCTATTCAAATGATTAGAAAGACTTCATTTTTCGTAAGATCGTCTTTGCCAAAAGAGCTTAAATCATACTGAAAGTTTATTTGTGCAAGATCTAGCAACAATCATGGCGATAAAGTATAAACCTTATTGTCTTTAGTTGCTAAAAAGATTGTTTAAAAGAGAGTACTCAGCTAGTGATTTGAATCATGCAATCTACTTAGGTCATCAATCTGAAGAGAATAACCAATTTGTTTTGATAAAATCCAATCTTGTAATGGATATCTAATCAAGAATCAAACTTTAATTATAGAACGTCGTCTAACTCTCAGAATTCCAGCTATCACGAATGGTTACATGATCTTGCTATAAGTTGTACTTGCTATGGATAAAGAGCAACAAGGAGGATCAATGAAAAAAAATAAAACCAAATAACTGAACGAGAGCAAAGTTCTACATATCTATGTGCAGGCGAATCCTACTTCTTTTTTACAATCAAATAATTCCAATCTTTGTCACTTTGCTCCACAATCCACATGCATTTCTCATCATTAAAAATCTTAATCATGCGCATAAGTTGAAGAAAACAGCAGTACAATGCTACCACAATGAGAGCTACTGAAATGAGTTTCTCATATTTTAAGAATGCGTGCATCCACACCCATCAAATTTTGATATGTGGTATGGGTGATTTGTTGTGGATTCATTCCAGCTGTATTGGTAGAACTTTCAATCCCATTTTCTCATCCGGGTATAAGACCAACCTGTTTTACTTTGCTCATCACATTAAAACGGAATTTCTTTTTTAATAGTTTTGCTCTAAGACAGTAAAAGTAATGGTAAACCAAGCTGTGTTACCAATGACATTAAGTCCTATACCTAATGTCATTGGTAAGAATTCGGAGCATTGCTTCTCTTGCCTCTTTCAGACATTAGGTAAATTTAAAATGGTGCAACTCATCAGATATCTACGTTCATATACCAATGACCATGTTTACCAGGACCTTCTTGAGAACACAGAATGTCATAGCAGTATCCATGTTGGCTAACATTATACCTGAGAAGAGCGTTGTCAACTGCACCCTTTGGGCAGACCCTTAAAACTCCCTCTTACTCTGACTGTATATTAGGCCTCAACGAGCAATAAGGAGCAAGGTATCTCATTCTTGTGATAGAGTTTTGTTTTGGGACTAGTTAAGCATAGCGTCATAAATTGGTATGTGTGTTATTCATTCTGCAGGAAGTTTTCTCGATTTACCATGACTATTTATAATGTTTCTTTCCTCTTCCTTTTCAATATTTTCCTTGACTGTGCTTCTGATTAACTCTTGTGGAAGATCCTTACTCTTTTACACCTTGTCATACTACCCATTGCTGTTGATTCTTTATCGATCAAGTATCTAATTCATGAATAAAAGAAGTTCAGAACCTGACCCGCATTATCACTGAATCACGATTTTAAAAAGAAGGTTAATTGCTGAAGTCCCTTTATTTCTGGAGTAACTTTCCTTTCGGATTCATGCAACGGTATTAGGAGATGTGTGATTGTTATAATTCAAGGCGAACTTCAGTCATTCGTAATGAAGAGAGAGTTTAAAATCGAGCATAGCTCAGTGAATGCATGCATAGTTATACGACAAAAAGTTGAGGTGGCATTCCTAGAAGAAAGGATGAGAGAATCACAATCATGGTGGTACTTATATGTTAAGCGTAGTCATGCTGAAGCCCTAGCAAGGTGTGGCGAAACAATAATTTGGGTGCCAATCAAGAGACCGAGGGAAAGGTTTTAGGGGGAGGTTGTGGGATATCATGAAGTGTGATATGTCATATATCAGGATGTGATGGAGGACCTTATTCCATACATATAGGAAAACGGTGCCATTGTATCCATGTAACCGATCACATTTAATGGGATAACGTTTGGGTTTCCTTTTGTCGTGGTGGTAGTATTCTGCATAGAAATGATGATTATTGGTGTCCTGTGTTGGCTCCAAGTTTTTGCTACTAGAGTAAGCTTGACTTCAGGTGCAACCTTGGAATGGGCAAGTACATTAAAATTATTTGTCAATTTAGTCCGTGTTTTAGTTTGTTGCTTGGTCTAATCGGTTCTCTCTGATCAATATGAGGTCGTAGGCTGCTTGAATCCTTGATATGGTTGTGTCTCCTTCATCCCATGATTTATGTCTTATTACTTTGTACATCATTTTTTATGCTCTAGTTCCTCATGTGACAAATAGGAATAAAAGCTTTCTTACTTCTATTTCATCGCATGTAGCAATTCATCTTCATATAGAGCATTAGTTTACACTTTACACCTGATACCTGTGAAAGTGTTAAAACTCATTCTGATTTTTGTGCTAGTTATTATGTGCTTGACTTTAGCATACTGTTCAGTAATTTTTGACTTCTGAGGCATCAATGCATTTTGTACAATTATTTGATTGCTTTTGTTTCGGTCTTGGCTGTATCTAGATTCTAGGCTTATTGTCTGCTACTTGGCTGGTCATCGAATTTGTTAATTATAGTGGTTACATTTTGGTAGCTTTTCTGTGATGCCCATACTCATCTTTCTGATGACTGATTTTACGGTTTTACCTGTCATTTTTTTTTTTCTAGAAATCGCAGCATCATGTGAGAGTTGGTCGTTCTCTATGTTTCGTCGTTCTCTATGTTTCATTACTCGAGATGATCGAGCATAGAATAACTCTTAATTTTTTAACGGCATATGCAACTAATTAAGTGAACTAGTCAAAATTATATATTTTGTATAAGCATTCCGATAAACATCTTTCTATGTGTTAATACATTTTATTGTTATATTAAAGAGAGTGTGTCTTGATACATCCATATCTGGACTTAAAATGAGTGAAGGTCAAACAATTTAGATTATGTTTATAAAAGATGTGATTTGGGACGAAAGAAAATGAGGAGAAGTGTAGCTTTTCTATTCAAAAGTTCTTATAAATACAACGGCTATAGCTCTATTTATAGAGGGCCTGAGGAGGTTATTTCATAGTGAAGAACATCCCGATACAACGAATACTTTACAATGAAATAAAAGCTTACGTAACTATAGACGTCATCGATTTCGTCCTTATTTATTTGGCGTTATGTATGCGCAACATTATTCGTGTTTATCCCATTGCTCCTGTTTATCCACATATATATATATATTATATTATAACACTCCCCCTTTGATAATATGAGCAATGGTTGGGTGCTAGCGACTGCCTCGTTAAAACCTTGTTAGGAAAAACCCAGTGGGATAAAAACCTGGTCGAAGAAAAAAGAGTATAGTCTCCCCCTGGAATGCGCATCACCTCATCCCGGAAATTTGTTGAGATGCTGCAAATCGATCTTGTACCTCAGCTGCTCAAAAGATGATTTGGGAAGTGTCTTGGTAAATAGATCAGCTAAATTATTGCATGATTGGATCTGCTTAGTGTGGGTGACTCCTTCGTCTTTAAGGTCATGAGTATAGAAGTACTTTGGATTGTTATGTTTCGTTGTGTCATCCTTTATAAAGCTTTCCTTGAACTGTGCAACACAGGCGGCATTGTCTTCATGGATCATAGTCGGTGGTTTGATGCGATTGTTGGATATGCTGGATCATCGATCTGAGCCACACAGATTCTCTGTTGGTCTCGTGTACGGCATTGATCTCTGAGTGATTTGAAGAAGTGGCCATGAGGTCTTACTTTGTGGATTTTCAGGATGTAGTTGCATCATTGTATGTGAACATATATCCCATTTGAAATCGGGCATTGTGTGGATCTGATAAGTATCCAGCATCAGCGTACCCGACGAGATCAGATTTAGACTCCCGAGAATAGTATAATCCCATGTTTGTTGTCCCGCGCAAATAGCGCATAATATGTTTGATTCCATTTCAATGCCTACGAGTAGTTTGAGCTAAACGTTGCCAACAAGTTGACCGAGAAAGCAATGTCTAATCTTGTACAATTGGTTAGGTACATCAATGCACCGATAGCACTAAGATATGATATTTTAGGGCCTAGAAGATCTTCATCGTCTTTCTTAGATCGGAATGAATCTTTCTTAACATCAAGGGAACGGATCATCATGGGTGTGCTCAATGGATGGGCTTTGTCCATCCTGAATCGAGCAAGAACTTTATCCGTATATGTCGATTGATGGATAAGGATCCCTGTGGATAGGTGCCCCACCTGTATACCAATGCAAAACTTTGTTTTGTCGAGATCTTTCATCTCGAATTCTTTCTTTAAGTAATCACGGGCTTTCATAATTTCATTGGTTGTACCGATTTTTTTCAAATAATCGACATATACTGCGACTATAGCAAAACAAGTAGTCGATTTTTTGATGAATACACATGGACAAACTTTATTATTCACATACCCTTCTTGTAATAGATATTCACTAAGCCGATTGTACCACATTCGGTTGGATTGTTTTAATCCGTATAAAGAGTGTTGTAGCTTATCCGAATATAGATTTTGTGGTACCAAAGAGCTCGGGACTTTATACCCTTCAGGGATTTTCATATGAATATCGGCATCTAATGAGCGATAAAGGTATGCCGTAACAACGTCCATGAAATACATATCCAAGCCTTCTTTGGCTGTCAAACTAAATAAGAAGCAAAACGTTATTCCATCCATTACAGGAGAATACGTTTGTTCATAATCAACTCCAGGTATTTGTGAGAACCATTGGGCAATGAGTCGTGCCTTGCGCCTCACAATTTCATTTTTCCCATTGCGTTTGCGTACGAACACCCATTTGTAACCGACAGGTTTAATGTGTTCTGGAGTTCGAACTATAGGCTCAAACACATTGCGCTTTTCGAGCGATTTTAGCTCGACCTGGATCGCTTCTTTCCATTTTGGCAAATCACTTCTTTGTCTACATTCATCCATACTTTGAGGTTCAAAATCCTCGTTGGAACTGAGCTCAACATCATGAGCCACATGGTAGATAAATGCATCATTGATTTCGATTTGATCTCGATACCAAACTTCATCTTTAGAAGCATCGTATTGATCCCAAGGCGATGCATCGTATTGACTAACCACATTAGGGATTCATCAACTTCATTTAGAGATTGGATACTCTCCTTTGGAGGATCGCATAGTTTTCCCCTTCTTTTCCTAAGGACTGTATCCTTTGCATCAACAGGTCTTCCGCGCTTTTGACGTACTTGGGACTCTTCTGTAGGTTTAACTACATATCCATCTTTTGGAATCTCAATCTTTGCTGGGGCATTCACAGCAGGTATATGAGACTTTGTTACCTTCTTTGTATCAACAAAAGCATCAGGCACTTGATTCGAATTCTTTGCATATCAAGGATCTTTGAATTTCAAGTTCAGTTTTACTTGTGCGAGGATCGAGGTACAACAATGTTGAAGTCCTCCAAGTTAAATCCTCTTGATCCTTGGACAAAGTCTTTGCTTTGTCTTTATTCTCTCTCCTTAATGTCAGGAAGATTGTTTCATCAAACCGACAATCAGAAAATCTTGCCGTGAACAAGTCGCCCGTTAGGGGTTCGAGATACCTGATGATAGTTGGAGAGTCATATCCCACATATATTCCGAGTCTTCGTTGTGGACCCATTTTGGTCCTCTGTGGGGGTGCAATAGTAACATAAACTACACAACCTAAAACCCTTTAATGGGAAATATCAGGCTCATGACCATACACCAAGTGATGTGGTGAATATTGATGTTGTGCAAAAGGTCTTAATTTTCTAAGTGATGCTGCATGCAATATAGCATGTCCCTAAGCGCTTATTGGCAACTTTGTTTTAAACAGCATAGGACTTGCTATCCATTGGAGTCTTTTGATGAAAGACTCGACCAATCCATTTTGTGCGTCCACATGAGGCACAGGATGTTCAACATTAATTCCTGTTGCAACGCAATACTCATTGAATGCGCGTGAAGTAAATTCGACTGTATTATTAAGCCGAATCGTTTTAATTGGGTGATCAGGAAACTATGTTCTGAACTTTATGATTTGAGCAAGCAGTAGTGCAAAGGCCATATTTCTTGTGGAAAGAAGGCAGACATGAGACCATTTGGTTGATGCATCTATTTGCACCATGAAATAACGAAATGGTCCACACGATGGGTGAATTGGCCCATATATGTCGCCTTGAATCCTTTCTAGAAATAAGAGGGATTTTACACCAACCTTTGTGGTGTACCGCCTTGTGATAATTTTCCCAAGCGAGCAAGCGGTACATGATAATTCATGATTAATATGGACCTTTTTGGTCATTCAATGAATGGCAACGAGATATTGATATTATTCGACGCATCATATTTACTCATGGGTGACCTAGTCTTAAATGACATAATTTATTCTCATCAATGAACAACTTTTGGTTCACTATGGCATGAGTTTCAACGGCTTTAATTGTCGTGAAGTATAACGCAGAGGAGAAGCCATGAAGCTTTTCAACTATGTGCTTTTCAGATAATGTAATTAATGTAATGAGAAGATACTCTTTGTCATTCTCAGTAATGGTTTCCAAATGGTAACCATTCTGTCTTATATCTTTAAAGCGCAATAAATTTCTTTTGGATTTGGGGCAATATAGAACCCTTTCGAGGTTTAGGATGGTGCCATTTTGTGAAGCAATAGTTGCTGCATCAAATCCTTCAATAATATCAACACTTTTCGATATAGTATCAACACTCGACTTTGCACGAGTTGATGACGAGAAGAAGTCAGGTTGCTTGAAGATGTTGTGCGTTGTAACACTATCCACTATGCAAGCACTTTCTTTATTCATCTGGAAGAGAATATAGTACATTAACATAATGTACATTGAAAACAAGATATTAGAAAAGGAAAACATAACAAACACACCTATGATACATATGAAAACATATAATACATATGAAACAAATCAGGTGGCTGGTTATGTCCTTAGTCGAGAAAATCATCAGCTTCCATGTATGGAACATCATTATCATCATTCACATTCTCAGGGGCGATATTGAGATTTGTCTCGGGATTCTTCCCTTTTTCCTTCTGAGAACCCTGGTATAAGTCGGTCATATGCTTAGCAGTACGACATGAGTTATCCCAATGACCAGTAATACCGCACTTGAAACAAACAGAATCTGGAGCTTTACCAGATCGGCTCTCTTTTAGCCTTTAAAATTTTTTCATTCTTGCCCCGCTTGTTATCCTGACGAGCTGGAATGGGATTGCTACCTTGGTAACCTCGACCTCGTCTAAATCGTTTGCCACGACCATTTCCACGATAACCACGACCTCTCCCCTGGCTGCTTTCCCAAGCCTCAAAAGCCCCAACAGTGTTGGCCTGGGGTAACGGGGCAATGCCAGTCGGACAAGAGTTATGCTCCTAAACCAACTACTCATTTTGTTCTTCAGAAATTAAAAGACCATCTATCAAATCAGAGAACCTTTTAAAGTCCCTGATGCGATACTGTTACTGAAGCATCATATGATTAGGATGGAATGTCGAGAGCGTCTTATCAATCATTTGCGCATCATCGAAAACCACCTCGCATAGTCTCAGTTGAGACTTGAATTTGTGTATTGTGGAGTTATAGGTTGTGACATTCTTGAAATATTGGAATCTCATATTATTCAAAACATTCTGTGCCTTTGGACGTAGAATATACGGCAAACGATGGAAACGCTCCTTTAGGGATTTTCATAGATCAAAAGGATCTTCTTCTGCAAAAAATTCATCCCTCATATTTTCATGAAGGTGGCGACAAAGAATGCTTGTGGCTTTAGCCCTTTCTTGTGCGGTTCCCTGCTCTTGGTTTTCAATAGTATACTTGAGATTTTTCTCCACAAGTATCCAACGTCCAAGAGAAGTAACTGTTTCTATTGACATTGAGAGATGTGAATTTCAACGACATATCTGATAATAACAGATTTAATAGATATAAGTTTTCTGATTGATTATTGCAATTGAATATAAGCAAGAATAATTGGCGGTTTACCCATTCGAGTTCAAAAGCAATAATGAAAATGCATAAAAGAAAAAGACGAACAGAGGCTGTGTGGGGATGAAAAATATAAGTCCTGATGAAAAAGAAAAGATTACTCCGTCATTTTTTTTATGTTCGTATATGGGGATGTGTGTGTTGCAATAATTCCAGTGAATAGAGACGGGAGTCCTCACGAAGTTGATTTGTAACTATCATATTTTTTAAATGTAAAATTTGAAAAATAAAAAAAAAAATCTGATTTTTGAAAAGATTGTGAGAGGGGCTGCATCCCCTTTTCTCCTCATATATTACCTATTGCTCTACTCATTTCCTGATTGAAAACATTTCATCAGCCAATTAATGGGCCTTGTATGTTAGAGTTTTAAAACACTGGGACTCATTTTGGACAAGTCTTTTCATTCCTTGTCAAGTGTAATTGGCTTAGTGGTAAGCCGTTTCTCTCCTAACAATGAAGTCCGGGGTTCGATATCTGAGGACATCAGGAAATAACCTCTGTATGTAAAAGTAGTGGTAAGGTTTGCGTACATGACACTGCCTTACAAGGATGTCTTTCCCACGTCCTGTACTTGGTGGGATTATATGGGTGTATTCATTTCCTTCCTATCTTTCTTATTTGAAAATGATGTTGTCTTCGGTTGAATCCTTAGAACTCATTTGCAAGTCCAGGGAGCTTTCATTGCCTAACTGAACTGTTCGGATCGGGGTTTTGTACATTGCTTGCTCAGGTGGTGAAACGTCATTTTGTTCCTAAGGGAGAGAGCTCGGTTCTAATATTAATCAATATGGCAATGCTTATCTACATCATCATGTTCATTGACCTCGGTAACAATTAGCTATAAGGTTGTGATGTTCTTAGCATTTTTGCTGTTGTAAGTAAAACTTTAACCAAAGCTTTGAATCCTATACCTATGCCAAATTCCAGGAATCTAAACATGAAAACTATTGTTTCTTCTCCTGTTTATCTTTCGCAGGGCTACCGGCAGAGACTTCAATCGAGAGGTTTGTGACGATTGGTGCATATAGTCTTTTGAGGTCATGCACGATTGAGCCGGAATGTATCATTGGGCAACATTCCATCCTAATGGAGGGTTCTCTAGTGGAGACTCATTCTATTCTAGAAGCCGGCTCCGTGGTTCCACCAGGGAGGAGGATTCCGTCTGGAGAACTCTGGGCTGGAAATCCCGCAAGATATGTTAGAACCCTTACTCATGAAGAGACTTTAGAGATCCCAAAGCTTGCTGTGGCGATCAATGATCTGAGCGGAAATCACTTCTCGGAGTTCCTTCCTTACTCCACAGTTTACTTGGAGGTTGAAAAGTTGAAGAAGAAGTTCGGGATTACCGTCTGATGGTGATTTCCATGTACCCATTTCTTATGTCTTCATGTATCAGTTAAAAGAGCTCGAGAATAAGGGGATGTACTACCTGTGACAACATGATGCTTTTGAATCTTTTCCTTTTTGTTTTACAAGAAGCAAATTTTGGTTCAAATTGAACCAGTCGATAGTGTTGTACTTAATCAAACATGAATCCGACCATGGAATGGTTTGGTTCTCTTACTCTGATATGCACTTTTTTTAAAAGAAAATTCTGAAGGATTTTGCTTTGGCCTGTCAAATAGCCGCATACTCTCTTATCCATCTGCATTTTTCTTCTCTCATCTTTCCTAAAATTTGGTTATTCATGAGTTCTCCTTCCAGATGGTAAGGTCGAGCCAGAACTTCCTTCCTTGTGTGTGCCGCACTTAATGAGAGTCTTTGTAAGGTCGATATTCCTTTTTTGTGGCTAGTTTGATGACAGAACTGGCAGATGTTTTCTAATGAACAAAGTCTTGAGCATTATCGTTACATTAATTATTTCAGCGATGGTTGCATTACAATTGCTTCTTGAGGAGACAAAATATTCGGTATGAAGTTGCAGAAGTAGGTGAAATAGATCTCTTGCTCAGTCAGTGCTCTGTTAAGTCGGCGAACAGAAAGCCCGAGTTCTTTACCTCGCCTTCTGTTTCAATCATCATCATTATCAGAACAACACCACTAGATCGGTTCAGTGAACTGGACAAATCTTGAGTGTTGAACACCTTGGCTTATTTCATTGGATTCGTATCAACATTTCTTGATGAAATATAACTTCCATAAAATCGTTTCAAACTATAAGGTAGCGTTTGGTTCGCTGGAATCACCGCCGGAATGGATTACTTCATTCCGATTCCATCTGCAAAATGTGTTCGGTTGCTATTCGGCGCCGGAACGGAGCATTACTTACGAGAATCATATTCCTGTCAAAAACTGCTTTTTGATTCCTTGTTCTCCCCTCAGGAATCAGCTGTTAGGAAAAGGAATGGGAAATTAGACAAAGACACCAGATGCCCTCTTGCTTCTTGTCGTGTGTTGGTCGTCGTTGCCTGTCGTCGTCATCGGGGCCACCTTGTGCTCCTCGCCGCCGTCGCCGTTGTGTGCTAAGTCCCCGAAGCTGTCATGTGCTAATCGTCCTCGACGCCGTCGTGTGCTCATTCTCATCGTCGCGTGCCACTCGTCGATACGCATCTTCCCTGTGTTGCTGCGCGTTGCTGGCCGTCGTGACCCTCTGTTTGTCGTCGTCGTTTCATACAAGGGCTGGAATTTAAGGAGCGAAGGCAATTGGCGGCTAGGTTTCAAGGAAATTGGGCCATTGGGAGAGATAATGAACAGTGCAAGGCTGGGGTAGTACCCATTCCAGGGCATTATGGTCCAAATTTTTGATTGTATGTATTTCCTTGAAAATAACCAAAGAGACAAGCAGAAATGGATCAGAGTATATTCCATCATCTTCTCTGTTCCTGAAGAATAATTATTTCTATTTTATTTAAAAATTATTTTTATAATTCAAACGTAACATATAATTTTCTTTACGAAACTAAAGTCACCAGAGATCGTATGTCAGGTCCTCACAAGTACAACCACGTAAGGAGCACATACAATATCCCGTTTCAAAATCTTCTTGCAACATTACTTCCTCCGTCTCAAAAATATTGAAATATTTTAATTTTGTACATATATCGATACAAAGTTTAATACACATATAACGATATTTAAATATGATTTTTTATAAATTTATCGTAAAATGATTGTGTAAATTATGTATCTCAATCTAATACATGTTACAGAACGATCAGACCTGATTTGATATGAAAACAAATTTTATATACATATATATTATAATTAAGGAAGATGATCTACAGTCAACGTTGGCTATGAAGGATTATACAGTCAATATTATTTAACCGTTTATTTGTAAGATAGACGGTCAAGATTAAAAAAAATTTCGTTACATCCGGGGTTTTTTTTCTCGAAACAACTAATCCATCCGGAAAAAAGAATCCCGAAAAATCATTGGAATTTTTTGATATATCCGGGATTCTTTTTTTCGAAAGACAGTTGATTTTTTTTGATATATTCGAGATAAATTGTCATACTATCAGTGTTTTTTTTATCGGATAGGGATGAATTTGATTTTAATCCAACAGTTTATTTTTCAAATGAACGACTAACCTTTATTAACGAATTAAATTTACATAGTCAATATTGACCGTGGATAATTATATGAGGTTGAAGGAGTATGATTATTTCCCTCTCTTTGTACACATCGACCGCGACAAAACCCCTCGAATCAAGAAACCCAACCCCCTCCCACTTAAAAAAAAACGCCTCAAAATGCAGAGTAGCCTCATCATGGAGCCCCCAAAACCAGAATCCGCCATTGACAACCACTTCTCCCATCTCCACCTCTCCCAAACAGACCCATCTCAGGTCCCTTTCTCTTCATCCAACCCAATGAAGAGACCTTTCTCCTCCATCACCACCACCTCCTCCGACACCGCCCCCGCCGCGCCGCTTCACCTCCCCGGCTTCAACGTGCTCCAACTTCCCTCCGATTCCATCTCGCCTCGACGAGAGAAAGCTGTGGTGAATTCGGGTACCCAGTTGCCTCCTCTCTGGCGATCAGCCTCTGATCCGACTCCGTTCCCTTTGGGTACTTTGATCAACTCTCCCACTCAGGCCATCGAAGCTGCGAAGAATGTGGGTTCAGGGATGAGATCGGTGTCGAGGTCGATGGAAGGGTCTGATGTGACTGGATTCGAGAGCCCTGGATTCATTGTTCGGTTTCTTGAACGAAATCCCTTTTTGTTTGAATATTGGTTTTGCATTGTTGTGTTGTGATTTGGGTTTTGGTGTTCTTGGGTTTTGAATGTGATGCAATGTGGGTGATTTGATTGGCAGAGGAATTCGGGTTTTGATGCGGGAGGGAGTTTTCGGGGTTCGGGTGTGAGTTCGTCCAAGTCTAGATCGAGTGGGAGCAGTGAGCGTGGTGCGGAGATTGCTGGAAATGATAGCCCTGCGGCTAAGGTTCGGATTTCTTGGCTACTCTTCTCTGTTTCTTGAAGTTTTGATTGATTGAAACTGTGTTGGGTAATCTGAGAGTTCAACTGGTATAAAGAGGATATCAGATCTTTCCACTCGGATAAGTTTAAGATTTTGCTAGAATCATCTAGCATTGCTATCTAAATTGTCGACCACATATAATGGAATGAATGGTTGGTTTGTTGTTTTTCTGAATCGCAAGAGCTGTTCTTGGCATTGGACATGTGGGAGATGTGATTGAGTTATTGGCTCTTGCGCTCTGAATTTGATGTGGGTAGCTTGCGTTTAACTGTGTTAGGTAACATGATTGTCGAACATGCAAGAAAAGTTCATCGGATCTTTCAACATGGTTAAGACTCATTTAGCATTGCTAGACTCATTTAACGTCGCTATATACATAGTTGACCACATATGACAGAATAAAGGGTTTGCCTATTATTTCTGTACAAATTGGGACTGAGTTGGGTCACCTGCAGTTTAACATGTTAGAAGAGGTCATCGGATCTTTCAACGTGGATAGGTCTCATTGAACATTGCTATGCATGTAGCCAAAACATCTATAATGGGATAAAGGATGGAGCTCTTGCCCTGTGTGCTATGAATCTGATGTGGGTAGCTTGTATGATTTGGCAGAGGCTGAGGAGGATGAGCGTGAGGATGAGAGAGATAAAGCGGTGGTTTGATGAGGTTCTAAGTGAAGATGGAGATGAGCAAGGCCCCCTCTATCAAGCTTCTAACATGTCCGCACAAAAGGTCACTCTCATATCCATCTGAGATTTCCCTTGTCTATAGGTTTCTTGTGGAGTTTACTACTGAATGTTGAAGTTCAATGGTCTTTCCTTGTCCTGGGTGGTTCTCAGTATTGCTGCACAGGAGATGATGATGTGACTGAAGCTGGGAAAGATCATGGGCATGAGCAGAAGCGAGTCGTCGAGGATACACTGGTGAGTGCTGAGCGTGATGGGGACTCCATCGTCGTGCACTTCAGGTGTCCCTGTGGCTCTGGCTACCACATTCTTCTCTCTGGACAGTGCTGCTACTACAAGCTCCTCTAGGTGACCATAGCTGATCCGAAATGCATACATGATGTGTATTGCTCTGATCACTTTAAAGTTGGATCTGTTGTGATTGTCTGATGACAGAGATAACTTTAGGTGTTTTTCATGTGCGTCTAACATAACTTCATTCCTTGTTTGTTTGTGTACATAGCAAGCGATTGAGGATAGATAGTTAGACTTGTAAAATGTCTGTACGAGGCACATGAATATACTCAAGGGATCCCATGATCAGTTTCCTAGTTTGGTCTTGTGCTTTGGTGTAAATAGTACTATACTTCACATTGGTTACACAAACTATTCTGAATGATTCATTTGAGCTGTGAAAGGAAACCATATATGGATGAACTTGTGTTTATCTTGAGCTGTATTTCTTGCAGTTCTGAACTTATTGTATGTCTATTGAATAGGTCGCTGAATGTTTTAACTTTCGATCTTCGATTTGAAAATTTATTGTCACCCGGGCGTCAGAGTTTGATCTTGAAGGTAGCTAATTGATTAAGTGAAGGACTTCAGATTTTTCCAGTGTGTTCCTGGTGGTGATTAGTGTGACTGATCTGGAACAGATACTGCATAATGAAGACTTCAGCATACAGTTTCACAGGATCAAAAAGAGTTCGAGCTAAGCAACTCAAGCAAAATTGTAATAATCACAGAATGGAATGTGTATCTTAGGACGAGCGCCTATATGCAGGGTTTGTAAATGAATCGAAGCACATATGCGAATTATTTGACCATGTTAATTCAGGACTCATCTACGTTATTCAGTAGATTCAAACTATGTTAATCCTGCTTAGGGGTTTTCTTTGGCCATTAGGAACTTTTCTGAATTGCAAGTCGCCAGCACTAGCAGTGTTGAGAATACAACCGACGTTATCAATGCATGGATTGAGCCAGCCAGCTCCACACATAATGTTTCCTTTGCCTCTTGACGATTTTTTATATTTATATTTATATTTTTTGATCATTAAGGATAAAACAGAAGCACGAAGGCTGAACCAGATCTGAAATATACAACTGTCTAAGTAACCAGCATTGAAAACAAATCAAATGCTTCAGCTGTCCAATGCGAAAAATCCCAAACAGCTTCAGCTTCTCCTCTTCTTCTCGTTTTAATGCTTCTGGCCAAGCCCTTACAGTGAACAGAAGTATTGATATTCATCAGAAAATCTTGCCACCAAGCCTTAATCCAAAACCATAACCGCATCAACACCACCTCATGTAGCTCCTCCCACCTTGGGTTCATTTCTCGGAATACAATGTCGTTTCTTATTCCCCATATTGTCCAAATAACAGCACAAAAGAGGGACACCCAAATTTTCTTGCTCACCTTATCCATGGGAATACAGATCCAAAGATCAAACAGATCTCGGATATTGCCTGGTACAACCAGCTGAAAACCCCACCAACTATAACAGCTACTCCATACCTTCCAGACAGGTTCATAAATTAACATAACATGTTACGAGTCCTTGTTAGTCTCTTGACAGAAGGAGCAAATAATCATCTCATCAGCGATCAAGCCTTTACTGGCCAATAGGCTCTTGGTACAAATCTTTCCCATCAGGGCAAGCCAAGCATGGATCTCCACATTTGGCAGCACCAAGCCTTTCCAAATCCCCTTTGGAAACTTCATTCACCTGTTCGCCTCTAATTTTCTGAACTGCTTTAGCAAACGTCTTCACGTAATAACCACCGTCAGGGATGAATTTCCAAGTCAACTTATCACTGACATCTTTGCTAAGCTGAACATTAGTATTAGGAAACTATATACTTAATTATTTCTTCCCTAGTTTGCTATTTATTTGTTTACTACTCAATGTCTATTTGTATCCTAGTTTGTTAAGATTATTATTTGTTTCTTAGTTTGTTAGGATTAGACAGCAAGTAACTTTGGTTCTCAAGTGGATATATTGCCCTGTAACCCATTGTTGAATGTACAGAAAACACATATTCTCATTCATCCTCATCTTAATATGGTATCAGAGCTATAACAAAACCCTAACCCTGATCAAAACACCGTCAACACAAATCCCTATCACCATGATCAAATCAAACTCATCCGAAACCAAATCAAACACCTCCAATGATCAAGCTTCACCCTTCTTGCTCCATAGCTCTGATCATCCAGGAACACCGCTAGTTACACAACTTCTCAACGGATATAACTACCCAACCTGGAGTCGTGCATTCACCATGGCTCGTCATACCAAGAATAAACTTGGCTTTATCGTTGGAACCATCAAAAGGCCAGCTGATGGTTCAGAGACGATTCCTGCTTGGAATCGATGCAACTCCATGGTGACATCTTGGCTATTCCATTCTGTCGTTCCTCCAATAGCTAATAGCGTTCTTTGGATGGTCAATGCCGATGAGATATATATGGAATGATCTTCGAAGCGATTCCCTCAACTAAACGCCCCTCCTATATTTGAGATACGCCAATCAATATCCAATCATACGCATGGAACTGCCTCAATTTCTGCTTATTATATGACGGTCAAAGCATATCGTGATGAGCTCTCTTCATATCGCTCACCACCAAAGTGTTCATGTGGTGCGATGAGCACATTAACTGATTATATAGAAGTTCCTACTCTGATGGATTTTCTACAAGGACTCAATGAGTCCTTCTCATCTGTCCGAAGCCAGATCCTCCTCATGGACCCATTACCATCTATTGCTAAAGCATATTGTCTGCTTCTTCAGAAGAGCGTCAACGGTCACTCCAAGGTTCTCACACGGTCCCTCTTGAACTGGTTGCTTTCGCATCATCAACTGCACCACAACGATCCGTGTCAAAAAAACACCAACAAACCACATTATCATTGTAACTTCTGCAATATGGATGGGCACTCGGACTCTCGTTATTTCAAACAACATGGTTATCCACCTAATTGGACACCGCGAAGGATTGATGGTGGAAAGAATGTTCATCGCTCTATTACGCCTGCCGCACATGTTGTACATGCTTCACAAGCTAACAACAACAAACATGATGAAAATGTGGTTCCTTCTCTTACAGCCGATCAACTCTCCGAACTTTTGGCTCTTCTACCCTCTGGTAATCCAACTTCCTTAGCATCCATGATAGGTAATCCAGCTTCTCCAAATCCATTTTGGATCATTGACACAGGGGCGGCCGATCACATGGTCTCAGACCCTCGCTTATTTTCATATCGACACAAACCATCGATGCCTACTGCAATCCGTCTATCCACTGGAACCACTGCATCAGTTCATAATATTGGCACCATCAAAATATCTTCAAATATATTATTGACTAATGTCTTTTACGTTCCATCCTTTAAATTCAATCTTTTGTCGGTTAGCAAGTTTACACTTTATACCAAATCCGTGGCTTTGTTTCTCACATGATTCTGTGTACTTCCAGGACCCACGGACGAAGATGATTTTTGCGACCGGTAAGCGACAAGGTGGTCTTTATTACTTGGAGTCGTCACAAACTACAGTCGCTTCCGCTACAGTCACTTCCTCTCCGTCATTCGACTTATGGCATTGACGAATAGGTCATCCTTCCAATTCATTATCTAGTTCTTTATAGCAATTAGACTCTACTATTTCAATTTCAAATCAAAATGTATGTAACATCTGTTTATTGACAAAATAGACGAGACTGCCTTTTTCTAATAGTAAAATTACTACCACTGCTTGTTTTCAATTAGTCCATGCTGATATTTGGTGTCCATTTCATGTTCCCGCTTTCAATGGTGTAGGCTATTTTCTTACTACAGTCGATGACTTTTCTTGTGCTACATGGGTTTTCTTAATCCAACATAAATCTGAAACCAATTCTCTTAGTCGTCAATTTTTTGCCATGGTCCAAACACAATTTCATGTCCAAATCAAACAAATACAATGCAAGGGATTATTTTAACAAAGAGATCATTGATTTTCTCAACCAGTTTAGGGTTGTGCATCAATCTAGTTGCATCTACACTCCTCAACAAAATGGAGTTGTTGATCGTAAGCATAGACACCTTTTAAATGTAGCACGTTCACTTCGTTTCCAAGTAATCTTCTCATCTAATTTTGGAGTGATTGTGTACCCACTGCGTATTATCTTATAAATAAACTTTCAACACGAGTTCTTCATGGTAAATCGCCTCATCAAATTTTGTTTAATCGAACACCATCTTTATCATATCTCCAAGTTTTTGCTTGTTTATGTTTTGGTCGAACTACAAGGATTCGAAATAAATTCGATCCTTGAGCTCGTGGTGTGTTTTTCATTGGATATCCATACAGTCAAAAAGGATAAAATTTATGATCTCGTTTCTAAAACCATATATGTTTCTCACGATGTAGTATTTCATGAAAATACTTTGCCGTTGTAAAATTTTCACCTTCAACAGACTCATTATTGCCTAAATATCACCAATTGGCGCTTTCCTGTGATGATGATCTACCTATGTTTAACATATCAAAGCCCTCAGCACCATCAAACTTGTATAACCATTTTGACTCATCAGATGAGGCAACCAACGACCTAACACCACCACCAGATTCATTACCACCAGCCAATACAACGTCTAGACCACATCGTGTCGTCAAACAACCCGCCTACCTCAAAGACTATGTCGTGTCGATTGCTCCCGTTGAAATCGCTTCTCCGCTTGGTTCAGGTACACACTATCCTCTCCATCACAATCTTGGCTATCATCGTTTTCATTCCAAACACATGTCTTTTATTGCTGGTCTTACTAGTATTAAAAAACCAACTAATTTTTCCGAAACTATGAAGCATAAGAAATGGCAACAGGCAATGCAGATGGAGATGGATGCTCTTTCCTCTAATCATACCTGGGACGTCGTTCCGCTTCCTGTCGACAAGCGAGCTATAGGCTCGAAATGGGTCTACAACATAAAACGCAAAGCTGACGGTTCTATCGAGCGTTACAAAGCTTGTCTTGTCGCCAAAGGCTACACCCAAATTGAAGGGGTCGACTATCACGATATCTATGCTCCTGTTGCAAAGTTGAGTACTGTTCGTGTTCTTCTCCCTCTTGTCGTTGCTTGTAATTGGCCCATTGAACAACTTGACATCAACAATGCATTTTTTAATGGCGACCTCTCCGAGGAGGTTAATATGCAGCTTCCACCTGGGTATCGACGAAAGGGGGAGACCTTTGTATGCAGTAATTGGTTCTCAAAGCTCTCTTCTGTTCTCATAAGGATGGGTTTTAAATCATTCGCAGCTGACTCCTTGTTTATATCACGAAGTGGCTTAGCCTTGTCATTTGTCCTCGTTTATGTGGACGATATCCTAATAACAAGCTGCAATGCCAACTCACTTGCTCTGATCAAGGGCCGTATATATGCTGCCTTCCATAAAAAAGAGCTTGGTCCTTTAAAATGCTTTCTCGGAATCGAAGTCACTCGCTCACACCATGACCTCTACCTTAACCAACGCAAATACACTTTGGATATCTTGCATGATAGTGGTTTGACGGTTGCCAAACCAACGGACTTTCCCATGGAACAAAATCTGCATCTATCGAATGACAAGGGTGTTATCTTGTCAGATCCTAGTCCTTATTGGCGTCTGATTGGCCTTTTGCTTTATCTCACAGTCAACGTCCTGATATTGTTCATTTTGTCAATATCCTCAGTCAATTTATGCAGCAACCACGACAACCCCATCTTGACGCAGCTCATCGCCTACTACGTTATCTAAAAGACTCTCCTGGACAGGGTATATTTTTCTCCGCTCAAAATGATCTTCGACTCACATCCTATTGTAACTCTGATTGGGGTTCATATCCGATGAGCAGAAGATCTACCACGAGTTACTGCAATTATCTAGGAAGTGTTCCTGTGTCCTGAAAAACTAAGAAACAAACCACGGTGTCTTGATCCTTCGCTGAAGCGGAGTATCGTGCCATGGCAAATGCTACTTGTGAGGTCATTTGGCTTACTAGTCTTCTACATGAGCTTGGAATCAATCAGCCTCATCCTACCCCTCTATATTGTGACAATCAAGCGGCACTTCACATTGCAGCAAATTTGATAATCACAAACGTAAAAACATATAGATATCGATTGTCACATTGTTCGCGATAAATACAAAGAAGGCCTCATCAAACCTCTCTGAAGATATCCTCCGCTGACCAAATAGCAAATCTTTTTACAAAATCCTTGGGTCGAGCATCATTTTTTCATCTTACGTCCAAGTTGGGCATTCACGATCTTCATGCTCCACCTTAAGGAGGAGTATTAGGAAACTATACTTAATTATTTCTTCCCTAGTTTGCTATTTATTGTTTACTACTCAATGTTTATTTGTATCCTAGTTTGTTAAGATTAGTATTTGTTTCTTAGTTTGTTAGGATTAGACAGCAAGTAACTTTGGTGCTCAAGTGTATATACTGCCCTGTAACCTCATCGTTGAATGTACAGAAAACACATATTCCCATTCATTCCCATCTTAATAATTAGCAATCAAGATGTCAGTTAATTATATCTAGCCTTCTCCCATCCAAACAGTGCCCTCCGCCAAGAAAATACCCACACCCAGGAATCGCCGTCCCAGATTCAGACCTCACTGATGGGCAACTGTTTTTGTTGACTAACGTTGTACAAGCGAGGAAAGCACTCACATAATGGACGATCCCCTAACCAAAGATCCTCCCAAAATCTCGTTTTATCACCACAGCCGACAGACTAGCCACAACCATTCCTGATAGCCTGCTTATAGTCCGGATTCCCACGAGGAATAGAGACAATGTCGCTCCAAAGTCCGCTCTTGCCAAATCTGTTCAGATCTTCTATCGATACTCCATTAGGGAAGTTATATTTACTCTGAATTAATTTCCTCCAAAAAGCCCTCTCTTCATCAATAAAGCAAAAACATCATTTAAATAGCAATCCCGCATTTTTTTTCAATGGCATTTCTGATACCCAATCCCCCAAAATCCTTCGCTTTTTTCAGAATCTCCCATTTCACCAAAGGAAGCCCTTTGCCGCCATTTCCTCCAGCCCAAAAGAAACGCCTCTGTATGCTAGTAATTTCCTTAGCTACAGTTTTCGGTTTCTTAAATATGGAGAGGTAAACAACGGTGTTATTTACGCATTCATCATCAACACTAATCGATAACTGACTTGAACAAACTTCACAGTGTATATTATTGTTGTCGTAGAGATGATTATTGTTGCGATTCAGGGGAGTTGTGCATCTTTTTGGGTCCTTGGGACTTTCTCTACCCGCCTACTTAGACTTGGGCCACTTGCGCACCTAGGCCTGTCTGTCTCTTGTTGTGGAAGAGGAGAGAACCCGACCAAATCGGGCCTGAACAACTTACATATGTGAACTGGGTCCATCTTTTAACCCAAAAGCCATGGCTAGTAGGTTATGGACTTTTCACATATATAAACTGCTCTTTGTTCTACACAAATATCAATGTGGATAATCAACTCAACACATAATCTCAACAGTTCCTAACATTAACATGATTACTCCTACTCTGGACGACACATTCCAGAGCTGTGGCGGCCAAGTTAGGCAACTTCTGTTGAACCGTTGGAGATTGGATTAGATTGCCTAGAAAAACACCAACACCATAAAGGACACTCTTATGCAAATTCAGCTTCAGACCTGTAAGCAAGTAGAAACACACAAAAATTCATCGCACATTTGCGAGGAACTGCCACTCTGTGGGACAACAAACCAACGTGTCATCGGCAAACTGTAGATGCGAGATACGAGCGTTAAGTATCTCACCAACCACCAGAAACAAAAACGGAGATAAAGGGTCTCCTTTGCGTGAAGCCTCGAATGGTTTTGTAGGCACACCATTAACCAACACTGAAACCGCCAGGGAGGAAATACAAGCCCGGATCCGCCCTCGCCATTTATCACCAAATCCCATAGGCGCCAAGGCCGAGTCTAGAAAGTCTCAATCAATACTATCAAAAGCCTTCTGGAAGTCAAGTTTCGACAGCGCTGCCTTCCTCTTCCTTTTCTTCAGATCCTCAACAATTTCATTGGCAATTAAAACGTTATCAAGGATTTGTCGACCCTTGACGAAAGGCATTTGATTCTCAGAGATGACCTCCCCTTGGCAATCAAGGATAAATAAGTCATTCCCACCTTTTCTGGCAAGGCAGCAGACTCCAAGAAATCAAGGGCCAAGTCTGAGAGGATTGAGGGGATGATATGGATTGAGCTAGACGTTAATTGGAGTTGATCCGTCAGCTTGTAATTTTCCCTCGATTCTACCTTGCGTGAACATGTTTATTTATCAGTTGTAGTGCCTAAACCAAGTTCTTACTTGTACTGAGCTTAAAAGATTTCAACTTTAGCCAGAATTGTCCATTACCATCCAAAATTTTAAGCATATGCTTGTTGCAGCATTATCAATACAACTCTTATAACACTACAATGACTAAATCACTACCTGATCACGGCATTGACCAACACCATAATAAATCACATATAAAATCTTACCTTCAAATGAGGTCCAACAAATCATCATTGATTAATTTCTGGAACAAGAACGTCATCCCACATGCACACATCTGCAAAAAACTCATCCCCAAAATCACACGGCCCATTATTCCCAAACGACCCAAACTTCTCTTCTAAACCAGGCCCATCACCTTTATCTCCGATTGGCCCAGCCCATGATTCAGGCCCGCCAGCATTTTTGCTTTCACAACAAACTCTCTCCCTCTCTTGTTCCAACAATAACAAGCTTTCCCACCAAGCAGCTGAGGTATCATCAGCTGGCTCAATGGATGTTAAGGACTCATCGATGAGTTTTGGTGGCGACTGGCAGGCCATCGTTGGCCAGCTTGCGATCTTCTTGAACGTTCGAGGTCGAGGCTTTATAAGGGTTGAAGGTGAAGGTGTTGGCTTGTTAGTGCTAGATAAGTCATGAGCATTGGTTATGAAGGATTTCGACCTTCTGCATACACGAGTGTTCCAGTAGTTCTTCACATCGTTCGCTGTTCTTCCGGGGAGTCTCCCAGCAATCAATGACCATCTGAAACAGAGAAAATCAATGTCGGAAATTTAGAAGATATTTAGCAGACTAATAAAAAGGATTTGTTCTCATCTACGGCTGTCTCAATCATGGGCCGTTGAAAGAGAGTTCTTCGGAAAGCCACAATAATCAGCTAGGGTATGTATCTTGCTACTTTCATCAAACTAGATCTGAGAGGAAGTTTACCTATTGCCCAGAAGTTTGTGAAGTCTAATGAGAAGATCGACTTCGTCTGCCGTGAAATGTCCTCGCTTTATATTTGGCTTCAGGTAATTCAACCAACGCAACCTACAGCTCTTGCGGCACCTATTTAGACCTGAAATCAATAAAAAAAAAAAAAATAGTGTAAGCAGTGATCTATATTGCATTTACCATCTTAAAATCGATGATCCGGATAACATAAGTTGCGGTCAAAGCTGCTATATAACTGAGACCTAGGGAGTAACATATACTCCTAATATATACTCCCTCCTTCCCAAAAAAGATAGAAACAAGAAATAATGATGCAATAAAATTGAATGTGTTGCGAATGATCCGTGGGATGATCAAATATCGTTCTATATAAAATTATCGTGAAACATCAGGATATTTAAGTTATATATACTTCATCTCTGAATCAATGGCGTAATTTTTTTATGTTGTTAAGACAAATAACGAAACTTATAAAAAAAATAATATAATGATGATATAACATTTCATTTATTTTAAAACTAGAGGAGTACTTATAAACTTAAGGTGTGAGCTCGATATACACTGTGTTTAAAGACTTGCCCACTCTTGATCCATATGGGAAGGTAGACAGAACTTTTATACTCCCTTCATTCCGAAAAAAATATAATATATATATATATATTTTAATTATTTTATATGTATGAATATAAATCTCGTTTTCATATCAAATCACGTATTTTTCAACCATTGATATTTCACGATAAATTTAAAAAAAACTAATTACATATGTTTTAAATTTTATATTGATATACGTGTCAAATCATTTCGTTTGATGATGTGTGTGGTCCCCGACTTCCACAAACCGACAAAGCTATTGTACGAATTGCTGGACCGGTATTACACCTATAAAAAAACCGTAAACTTTGTCGTTTTGCAGGATTGAAGTTTCCTGGCCTGAACTTGGCCGATTAGAGACTACAGGGTAGTTGGAATGTCGTATTAGCATCTTTCTGTGCTCCCGCGAGGTAGGTAAAGATGAAGACAAAAACTTTGAACTTATTTTACGATTCCAATAGTGATGAAGAACTGATTTTTGCTATTGTTTTTCTTTATCCTGCAATTGGAAGCGCTATCCGGTCCAGTTCAACCCGTTAAGTCCACTTTTCATGTCGCTTCTAGTACGACAACAGCCTAAAAATCTCTTCTTCTTTTCATCCCGAAATTATCACTAACAAAAGAATTTTGCATCCGAACTCAAGCACAGAAGTTTGTGTGTGATATCCACTTTGTCCTTTGTGATGGAAAAAACCATGAATTATATGCCTAAAATTATTCTAGTGGAAATCGTTGACTTGTTAGTTGGACTAACGCTTTATATAGTGTAGATTTAAAACTAACTCAAAATAGAACTGTTTTCTATACCTGCCTCCGATCATTGTTTAAATTTGAGTATGTAGAATGACTATTTGACATTACCAAATAAGCTTTTATTCCATATGTATACCGAAACAATTTCAACGGGTTCTTTCAGGTTTGAAGTCTTCGAGTTACACAAATCGTGCAAATACAAGATCAATCCTGCACATTGCATTTTGTTCCAAAAACAGAAAAAAAAAAAAATGTATCCCTCATGCGTTTGATATAAAAAAAAAAACTAGTCCATGTCTGAAAATATCATACCAACTTAAGTACGTTCTATTATTCGCCCTTGGGGACAGTGATAAAATATTGAAAGAATAAAATCCCAGGATTGAAGAGAAACAAGGAAAGACCATATAAATTGTACCTGCTCGGAGAGGAACTTGATGCCAAGAGCCCTCACCAAACTTGTCAACACACTGCCTGAGAAGATCGTCTTCTTCTTCCGTCCAACTCCCCTTTCTCACCCCGAGAGTCCTGCTCTCCGGTGACGACAGCCCCGAATCTGCCCTCTCTAGTTGCATACTACCAACTAATCTAAAAACTCCCGCAGTAGAAACACAACAACACCAACACACAATGTGTGAGTATGTGTCTGTGTCCGATTTATAACATTAAAAATGACAGAAAAAAGAAACAGTAGATGAAGATTAATTATTATGAGGGGTTGTGTAGAGGTACCCTTTAAGCTTGCTACCCTGTGATTCGATGAATTGAATTTTTTGGCTCAATTTGACGAACACTATATAGGCATACGGGGAAGGACTAGTACTATCAGTGCTCGTGAAAACGCCTACGTGCGTGTTTATTTAACCACTAACTGTTGAGATTCATCATGGCTTTGCAGCCGGCCATTTCAGCAAACACCACTTCATGCTGTGTGGAAAAATAAAGATATTTGACCAATATATAGTATGTATATACAATATACAGGATCAGTCACTTACTATCTTGGCCATATTCTTGTTTTTTTCCCAACAGGTGTGAGTGTGTGACAGACCTACACGTAAAAGAGATTTTAAAATCATTACTAAGGTTTATGCAGCATGAATCGCTCCATCTAACTACTGATCGAAGAAGCGTCTCGTGTTTCTACGTACATGTGCCGGAAATTTAAAACTCCCTCCATCCCACAAAATTATAATAGTTTGATTGTTTGTATTTGTTGAGACGATAATTCTAACAAAAATCAAATCGTCGCAATTTTTATATGACGAAAGGATTATATATGCGTGCAGCATAATCTAGGCTAGGAGATCTACATTGAGGAGTTAGAATGTTAATTTCAGCATGATGACATGCATATATACAAAATTCTTGCTTATGATTTCTCGCTTTGAGACAAATTGAATTCAAGTTGTAATGAAACCCTCTGATGTTCGAAATGCATAACATTAGTGTGTTAAATTGGTGCGATGATCCAAGGGTGTTGATTGGAAACGGTATCTCGTACACAGAAGTGTTAGAGTAGTAGTATTTGTCATGTCTATCCGTTCTTTCTTGGTTGGTTTGGCTTCTCAAGACTTCCTACCGCGAAAAGATACATCGACCCTTGATGTCAAGATTGTACAACCCGAATCTGATTTTGAATAACAAAAATCAGATATGTGGTCTTCTCCCCGCTCTGGGATCCTCTGCTGTTGGTTATGGTTTGTCCCATGCATCTTAGCAATTGACGGGGAGACTGTTCTATTCTCTTTCTCAAAACATGTACAATGTCATTTCAGTGCTAACATGTTATATTTTGGATAAAAAAAATCTATTATTTGATAAACAGTTAAGATTGAATACATTAACATTGCATTATCATTTTAATGAGATGACAAAAATGCCTTTGTTTATTTAATGTCATATATAGCATGTCAAGTAGTAAAAGATAAAATTTGGCAATTGAAAACAACATCATTGGAGCAAAAATTTTGGACATTATTGTTATATTTTGGCTTTTACATCCCATTTGTCTTAAACATTAGACTTGCTCCCACATAGTAATTGAAATATTTTAATTATGTGTACTTATCAATATAAAATTTGACTCGTGTTATGGACGATCATACATTATTTTTTAAAAAATTATCATAAAACTTACAATTTAAATTGTGTATTTCACCTGTGTCAGCAACATAATTTTTTTATATTGTCAAAACAAAAATCAAAACTTATTAAAATATATTTTAAATAATTATAAAAGATCAAACGTTAGTATTTATTTTGGGACGAGGAGAATAGTAATGTCATCTTCTTGTCCATCACAAGGAGAATAATCAATCGTATGATATGGACAAAGATCAAACGTTAATATTTTTTCTATCCCATATATCTTGTAACGGTTTGATCCGGATCGATTTTGTATGTATGTGTTATATTTGATATATTTTGATTAATATATTGTATCTTTTGATAATGATAATGAGTTTGATGTGAAAGTATGAAGAGAGTGAGGGAGAAAATAGTACAGTATTGTGATTATTTTAATACTCCCTCCATTTTAATTTATTTATAATATTTTTTTTGTGGTCAATCATAATTTATTTGCAACACTTCTATTCTTTCCTTATTAATATGAAAAAATATCCTTTAATCCCCTAAACTATGAAAATAGTCACTTAACCTCTTTAAACTTGAAAAAATCTTGATTTTTGGCACATGATCCCGCTGAAAGTATATATTTTATTGGCAGAAAACCCTCTTGAAGGACGATATGTACCTATTTTCAACATTGAGGAGGGTTATGTGTAAAAGGTTGAAAGCTTAGGGGGTCATGTATTATTTTTTCAATTAATATAATCAAATTATCTCACCAACCTCTTCCTTTTTCTCTCATTTTTTTTTTCTAAACCCCACTTACACGACGCTATCACTAAAAAAATACTCTCTCTATTCTAATTTATCTGTCATTTAAATCAAAATACACAAATTAAAAAAATCTTAATGATATATCTTAATGACATAATGAAATTTTATCCTTATCCTTATTAATGATAAATTATTTAAGTATTACATTGAATGAGTCAAAGTACGAAGAGTAATAAATATATGGGTAAAATTGGAAACAAATTTCAATTTTTGCCTAAATTATCTCAAACGACAATTATTTTTAAACTATATTCAACTCCCCAAATAACGGATAAATTGGAATGGATGGAGTACTCTTTCTTCATCAAATTTTATAAATATTCAACACACACATAAAATTACGTGTCGAGTTAAACGGTTGTAATTAAAATGAAATGGAAGGAGAATAAAATTATTTCCAAACAAGGAAATAAAATAAGTGTTACAAGATTTACATGACGACCCAAAATAATAAGTGTTACAAAAATTATGAGAGAAAATGATACTTCCTTCGTCCCAAATTAATTAAAACGTTTTCATTTTTTATCAGTCTCAAAATAAATAAAACATTTTCATTTTTGTTATTTTTTATCATAAAAAAATCAAATTAATCTTATCTGATATACTATATTCACTAATTCATCTTACACTTGTTATATTTATTTTTTATTAAAATTCACATAAATTCAATATTCGTATAAATTTTTATAACGAATCAAAATATTTCAATTAATTTGGGACGGATGAAGTATTATTTTTGTGACCCGAAGAATAGTAATCTGATCTTGCCGTACATCACCAACAGTGAATGATAATGACAACTCTGAAGTTCGTCCTGTAAGATTATGAATCTCGTTTAATCTATACTAGTCAGGAGTGCAGAGTGCTTAATTTCCTGGGACAAATTAAGCTGACGTGGCACATCAAGGATCTTAATGTTTTTTTGGGCAGGAAAACTAAAGGATGATATTATATCAAATCAATCTTATCTAATATATTATATTCATTAAATTATTTTATATTTATTATATTAAATTTTATTATTATCAAAAAAATTCATTTTTTATCAAAATTTATATAAATTTTCGTAACGAATAAAAATATTTCAAAAAAATATTAATTTTGGGATCTGAAGAATAGTAATCTGATCTTGCCGTACATCATCAAAAGTGACTGATAATGAATCACATTTAATCTATGCTTATTAGTCATGAGTGCAGAGTGCTTAATTTCCTGGGACAAATTAAGCTGACGTGGCACATCCAGGATCTTAATTTTTTTGTTGGGCAGGAAAACTGACAGACCATAACTGGCGCTAGAAAACAAAATCGCTCTTTTCTTGTCTTTTCTGGTTACTAGTGGCATTATCACAGTCCTACCAAATTTATAATATTTTGATTTGGATGTATATTGATATAAAATTTAAAATATATATATATATATATATTTAATAATAATTTATTATTGAATATTGATGATTATATAAATTATATATTTTAATTTAATATATATTACTGAATAATCAGATATAATTTAATATAAAATAAAATTTATATTTATAAATATAAAATAATATAATATAATATATATATATATATATAATATGTGAAACGAAGAAGGTATTTTTTTTTTCTTACGAGGTATTGTTTTCAACAAGTTAGGGGGAAGAGAGGGACGGATAATTAAACTTTTTCAATTAATCAAAATTATTTTCAAATATTAAGGAGAGAGGAATATGTTCTGTTATCCGTACAAGGATACCAAACAACAACCAATTGTATGTGGCGATTGCAACTTGCGTTTAAAAATCTTTCAATACTCGCAATTGAAAAAAAATGGTATTGTTGGACCATTTGCAACCCCTTTTTTCACGGTGATATATTGTCATTTATTATATGGATCATTTTTTAAAAATACTACTTATAAGTTTTCTTTCAAAGAGATATACATAAAGATGCTCAGTACGGATGTGATACTATATTGTACATGTTCAAATTGTTGACATTATCCTTCATATCTGTTTCCCTCTTCTCCTCCCCTCCATTGCCACAATCCTTATTAGGGATGTGTGTGAGACGGAATGATCATAATTTCTCTTCCCATGTCAACTTTTTCGGTATCTAAAAAACTCGTTCCGTCCTATATCAAATATTCAGTAATGATGTTTTTGTAATTCGGTATTGGAAGCATCATTCGTCTTATCCCTATCAAATATCTTGTCCCAATTTTATCGTATAATTCTGATATATTTTGGAACCTTGATTACCTTTAAGAATATCAAATTTACATACATGCTTTTGAGTACAAAATATTTCTAGGAAACACAAGATGTAACACTCAGTCTCTAAAGAAAATAAAAAAGGTAAAACTACAAAAAGTGACAATAAATAAATAAAAAACCATCTTATCCATATATCTCGTAAAAATAGATATATCTTAAGTTCCATAACACATTTGGCGTAAATAGAACTTTTAGTGAAACAAAAATCTAGTTAAGGATATTTATCGTGAGAAAATAATACACATAAAATAAATTTATAAATTATTGTTTCATATATATATATATATATATTAACTTTAATATCCATAAATGAATTATTTTGTATGTTGATATAGAAATTGACATGTGAAAAAAAAAATACTTGATCCAATACAAGAAAAGCGATTCGATACCTTAAATATTTCTCGTATCGCACGGATTTTTCCGGTTTCTGATTGTTAGTCCCGTACCGGCCGAAATCAACATGTATGAGTTTGATTCAGTCCGCTTCCTTTCATTATCGGTCCTGTCCGATAATTTGGGGAACTTTTTTTCTTACCCCTAATCCTCATCAACTCCCCTCTCCTACCTCACCAACAATGAGATCACATCAACATTCAATCGAATAAATAACAAATTTCAAAGGTTTCTTATACTGAGAGTGACGAGGGTGTTGTAGAAGACGGAGGCGGCTTGGACGACGGTGGCGCGGATGGTCGAGGAGGACCAGTCGCCGCTCGTCTCGACCTTGGAGATCATCAGGATGACGACGTTGGAAGACACCAACGACATCGAGGGTTTCTGCGATGGGGATTTTCTCCGATGAATTTGGATTGTGAATTGAAGGGATAATCACAAGCAAAGGGATGTGTTGGTTAGTATTTTAGTCTTCCGTGTTTGGACTCAACTTGAGTGAAATGGCCTATGGTTCATTGGGCAAATGGTTGTTAAAGTCATTTGTTTACCGTCTACTGAAACGTTTTTTTCAGATACAAATTCAAAATGGAGAAAATGTCATGAGAGTCCCCATTTTACAGATTGAAAATTTTTATGAATAACTATCAGGTTCAGTGATAAATTGTTCATTCATCTAATCCCAAGAAAATTAGGAATCGTCTCTATGTTAGATGAAGATGAAAAACTAATATGTGTAAACAAAAAGTAACAAGTCTATGCAAATTGAAAAATTAGTACGTCTAATCAAATTGATAAATAATAATACGTCTTAAAAAAAAATCTAGTATGTCTAAACAAAAACTTATACACCTATGCAAAACCAGCACGTCTATGTAAAGTTTAATACGTTAAAATTTGTTTGTTTCAAACATACTAGTTTCAGGCTTATTAATACGTTTATGCAAAAACTAATATGCGTATGAAAAATGTAGTACACCAATACAAAATCTGATACATCAAAATTAGTTTGTTTTGAGACTTATTAGTACGTCTTAAAAAAATCTAATATGTCAAAATTGGTTTGTTTTCACATATATTGGTTTCAAGCGTACTAGTATGTCTATGTAAAAATTAATACGTATATACAAAAACTAATATGTTTATGTAAAATCTAGTATATCGAAATTGATTTGCTTCAAACATACTTGTTTCACGTGTACTAATACGCTTATGGAAAAAGACATACTACTTTATAGTCTTGATAATCATAATAAAAATGTTCTTTTTTTTTTTAATCAAATCCCACAAAATTTTAACATACACATAAAACTCCATTCCGAGTTAAACCGTTGTAATTAAATTGAGACAAAAGGAGTGATAGTTTTTCAATTTTATAATTTTCCTGTATAACAAAACTTTGTATTGTTTTAATTCATAAATTGTGGGCAATAAAATTTTGACTCCTATATAGAAGATAGACAATAGTTACCCTTATTGTTATAATTGTGCTCTTGACGAGATTTATTCAATTTCAACTTATCAAGTGTTATTCAACTTTAGTTAAAAAGATATCCGCAAAAGGAAATCTGCCAAACCGAAACCCACAGTATGAGTTTCCCTCATACTAAAACGATCTTACAGAGTCGATGAAATAATGTCACCACCAATTCAATGTATAACACAAACGACAGACACAAACTAAAACTGTAACGACCTTAACCTCCTGTGTACTTAAGACTTCTAACGATCTATTATCACTTTGATTTGAGCTTGGATTTATTGATTTTTTTTATCAATCATTTTCTGTACTGATCCAAGCTCTACCTCCATTATGATATCACTGTTATTCCAGTACACTGATGATCAAAACCTCCGCGAATAAGGGCTTTATGACATAGTTCAGATACTTTGGTCAAAACTGTTTCTCTGAGTGAACTCTACCATAAATGTTGATCCTAAAATCCTTGAAATTTTAGGACAAATGATCAACACCGTTTTTCAACATCGGGTCAATCTGCTTTGTTTGTCCATTTAGAAAGCAATACTAATGTTTTAATTTGTGTTGAAGGGTTTTTTTTTTTTTTTTTCAATAGGAGATGCGCCGACAAAGCCAGATCGAGCTCGTTGCTTTTGTTGTTGTCAGAAACAAACAACAAAATCCATTAGAATAGATTCTTACATTCCAGAGGATTTCCCGATCTTGTAATAAACCTCTTGATTATTGATGCTCGATCCTTACTTAATGAAATGAAGCGCATTTTGTCACAGGTTCTGTGACTTCTCTATTATGTTTCTCCTTATGAGCAGAATACTCAAAAATTTAGAAGTACATATCTAATTATTCATTATCATAGTATCCAAATCATAATTTTATAAATATTATTTTCGTAAGTGGTTGGATTAACAACCAACAATGTTTCAATTGACAACAAGTAATGTAAATGATTTTCATCTAATTTATATTTTATATCCCAAACCATCCATGACCATCGAGGTGCAACATTCGTTATCCAAAATATAGGTTATCTTCAAAATTATAATAAAACTCATTTCAACTGAAAGGTAGAACTCTTATCTGATCTTACTTTAAGATAAAACTTTATTAATAATTAATAACATTATTTTACAACCACATCTCTATCTACCACAGTATAAGATCAGACATATAAAATCTAAAAATATTATAATTGGTATCATGTCATATTGTGTCAGGAAATTTAATTCCTCAGGTGTCGTGACAAAAAAAACCATGATATAGATCATCGCAGCACAGAGCGCAAGGAACACAACTATTATACACAGCACAACAAGCGGATGCATTGTTGTTGTCGTTTTTTTTTAATGAAATGAAAAACCGAAGAAACTATGAACCACGAAAGAGTTGATGGTGTTTCACTACCTATTTATAATAGATAGAAGATAGAGATAAAATCTAAGTAAATTCTATTTTTTTAAATCTTATTAAAAGCATTGGAATGCGAAGTGATATAATTGACTAATTGTCATGCATAGTTTTTTTATTTTTTTATTTTTTTGTTTTTTTTTTCCAAATGAAGACAAATGAGATCTTCCTTACTGTAAGTTTCCACTTTAGCTTATTATCTATAACCCGTAAACCAAGGAGGATTGCTTCTGGACAATCTTTTTATCCACAATCACCAACGTTGTAAAATACACTTCTCACAACATATCTCCAATTACAAGTGAACATTAGGAGTTAAAGTTTCATCCATCACGTTTTTCCGAAAGAGCCATGCATAGACTCAGAAAGGCAGTATGTCACTTCTAGGTACTTACAATCACAGCATCCAACAAGACATAGGGAACAAGCATTATACTTTTGGTATTGTCATACTCCTAAGACAAGTAGCAGGCTCTTCGATTTAAGTTTCAACTTTCAGACATATATTTATACATTTTAAGCCAATGATATTTAAGCTTCGCACATGATTATCCACATGTGAATGCCCAACTATTTAATATATATATATATATATATATAAAATAACCCCAGCAAACTGTAACTCTTCATTACTCACAAAAAGCAACTTACAAGGAGATCCACATTAATTACATGCGATTAAACACATAAAAAAAAAAAAAACTAGACTAAAATTCATCTCAATCTCCAAAACCACCAACATACCAATCTCGCAACAACCTCAGGACGTTGGAAGTCTTGTCGAAACAATCGACGATTACGTTCAGCCCATATCTCGAACACCACAGCTGCAAAACATATCCTTCTCTGACTTGACATCAAAGACTTACCCTTCGTGACTTTCATCCCCCAAATCAACTAGGAATCCCAAGACTCATATGAGTTGCAATTCAACTTCAAACAAGGATAAACCACATCAAACACTGATCTGACATATGAACAACTCATGAATAAGTGGTCTCTTGTTTCAATACCAGAAACACACAAGCACTAAAAAAGAAAAACAACAATTTAGCTACGTAAAAATTTATCTATGAAAAAAATCCGTCATAAAAATTAAAAAATTTACAATGGATCTGTCTCTAAAAAAAAGAGAGAGAAAATAATAAATTTTACGACAGAAAGTCAATGTTTGTCACTAAATTTGAAAAACTTAACAAATTCCATCGCTAAACGTAAAAAACAAAAAATTTCTAATTAAAAAAAAATAGCGACAGAATCCGTCGCAAAGTTCAAGTGGGCGGATCCATCACAAAATGTAATTACTTTCCCTAATAAAAATTTACATGAAAATTATGAAATACATACTTTTGCAACGGAATCCATCGCTAAGTAGTGGAAAATGATTTAGTTACGGATCCGTCACAAAATATAATTACTTTCCTTATAAAATTTTGCATGAAAATTATGAAATACATACTTTTTTGACGAAATCCGTCGCTAAGTTTAAGTGGAAAATGATTTAGTTACGAATGCGTCACAAAATATAATTACTTTCCTTAATAAAATTTTGCATGAAAATTATGAAATACATACTTTTGCGATAGAATCCGTCGTAAAATTAAGGCGTAAACATTTTGGTACGAGATTCGTCACAATATTTATATTTTAACAAGTTTTGCGAAGGAATCTGTCGCAAATCTAAAATTTCGTTATTGTATTTTCGAATTTAAGTTTATAATAAGGTTGATTCTTAAATTCCCTAAATATTTTTGAAATTCTTATACTAAGAGAAGATAAGTTATAGGTGTTTTTTTTTATGTATATTTTTTATATTTTTATGTTGTATTTCACAAAATTATAATCAAGTAGATTATATAAAGTTAGAAACACTTTATAATTTGTTGAAGGTATGTATCAAAACTTGAAACATATAAGATATGATATTTCGATGTTCATGGTAGAAACATCAAATGTTATAACACATATAATAGTAAAATTAAACTTTAAAATTTATATGTTATTTAGTTTAACGACGGAATCCGTCACAATATTTATATTTTAACAATTTTTTGGGACGAAATGTTTTTCTTTTAGCGACGAAAATCCGTCGTTGATAATTTGGCTTAAAAAGGAATTAAGTTAGTGACATATTTTCGTCGCTGAAATTAGATCTATAAGTTTTCAGATCTCGATCTTGAGCACACCATTTCCTCTTAACCCTAATTCACTACGATGCAGTCGCCTCCCTCCGCCTCCTGTCGTCCCGCCGCACTTCGCCCGGCCGCCCTCCGCCTTGTCCCACCCTGCCCCTAATGCCGTTGCCGCCCCTCAGCCCCATGTTGTATCTCTCCACACCGCACCTCAGCCCGCCGTCGTCCCTCGGGCCCACGTCGGCCCTCAGCCCGCCGCACGTCGCCTTGCCCCACGCAGCAGCTCTTCACCTTGTCGTCGTCGCCGTTGTCATCTTCTCAATTCATCAACAAGAAGAGTATCACTTTTATCTTGTTCTCTGATCAATTCTTTTTCTGTGTTTTGTATTTTGATATTTTATATCAAATTTCAGTGAATTTCTTAATATCAATGTTATGAGTTTGATACTATTTTGATTGGCTTATTTGTCTTTGCACAACTGTGATAGAGATATGAACTTGATTGTTTCATATGGAGTGCAGGGGGAGAAAAAGACGATGCGGGGAGTAGGAGTTTTGTTTGTTCATATGTTTAGGGCTGTGTGATCGTTAGAAATTGGGCATGATTTGGTGATTGTAAATTGGTTGGCTTGTTATAGGTGGAATTATAGGATTTTGTTGGTCCTGAGATGTGATCGTAGATTGATCAAATATGTGTTTGAGTTTAGATCAAATATGTGTTAGGATTTAGATTGATGAAGTAAAAGTATGGAATTATTGATTTTTAGATCTAGGGTTGTAGTTGAAGGTTTCATCTTAATGTTTTAGGATGATCTTTCTCTGCTACTGTGGGACCGGACCACTTAGTTTGTCGTTTGTGGTTGTTTGTATGATTTGACACTCGTTTTGTTGTTGGAGAGAACTAGATTTCAACCTGTTTTCTATAAATAATACAATTAGTTTATAAATTTTTTAATAAGATATTTATATGTATAAATTAATCAAAACTTGACATGTGGAGGACAAAAAAAAAAAGAGAATAAAATTTGTTGTCAAAAAATAATCTTTTATTATATGTGATTAGTGTCAAAAATAATCTTGATGCATATTATTTAGGACATTAGATCTGGCCCCAATCAAACGATGGTTTCCTGAGCTTGGATTAGTTTTCTAATTTCAGACCCTTGATGTAATTTTTTTTAAGTATAACCTTGTATATACAAATTTAGGGTCAATCTTAATATGATTTGACTTGTATTTATTGTTTCAATGTAGAAGTTTGATCGATATGGAGTTATATCATTCATGGATGTATCACCTATTGAAAGGTCGCCACTTGAGCAATTGTTTTGTCGGGGGTGTCGACGAGTTTATTAAGGTTGCTCTTCAACACGACGAAGGTCACTTTTCAGGACATTTGAGATGTCCTTGTAAGAATTGCAAGAATCGCAGATTTCAATCAGTTGATACTTTGAGACTTCATCTTCTCAGTATGGGTTTCACAAAAAATTATTTTGTTCGGGTGTATCATGGGGAAGCATGGGGACAAAATCATCATGTAGAAGACGGTGAACCGTCTAATGTGTTCCAACCAAAAGTTGGTGGACTGCCAAATGTGTTTCAACATCCTCATAATTATGAGGATATGTTGGTTGATGTATTCCCGGTTGAATATTATTAAGAAACTGAGGCTGCAGATGGACGAGCATATGATGATTGTCCGCTGCCTGAATCCATACATTTTTAACATGATGGATGCCTCTTAGTATACTTTGTAGGATGGAGCCAGCATGTCTCTGTTAGCCGTTGCTTCACGACTTTTGACTCTGAAGAGCGAATATAACCTTCCTCATAAAGCGGTGGACGGAATATGCAAGTTGTTGAAGGATTTGTGCTCACCCGATAATATCATGAAGAAAGGGATGTATGACATCAAGTCTCTCATGAAGGGCTTCATCTTCCTGTGAATAAGATTGATTATTGTCCGAAATGGTTGCATGTTTTTCTGGAAAGATTCTGTAGGATTGGCAAGATTGCTCTATATGTAATGCAAACCGTTACAAGGAGAAGAGACATTCGAAGAAGCGATCGGGTGTTAGTATGCTCGTTATATTCTGATAATTCCGAGGCTCCAGCGGTTGTATGCCAACAGTGCTACTAACGAGGCCATGTCTTGGCATTCCACTTCTCGTAGATTTGATGGCATTATGGCATACCCTTCAGACAGCGAGGCTTGGAGGCATTTGGATCGTACTTTTTCATCCTTCGAGATCGAGGCACGCAATGTTCGTTTGGGACTATGCACTGATGGATTTGCACCATTTGGTAAGTCTGCAAAAAAGTATTCTTGCTGGCCTGTCATACTCACACCGTACAATCTTTCGCCCGATATGTGCATGAAAAGACTTTATATGTTCTTGAACATGATCATCCCTGGACCAAAGAACCTTAAAATAAACCTCGATATTTATTTGCAGCCCTTGATCGAGGAGCTTCAGATGCTGTAGGAAGTTGAAAAACCAACATATGATGTTCACAAACGTCAAACTTTCAACATGAGGGCTTATTTGCTATGGTCTATCAGTGATTTTTCTGCATATGCTATGTTGTGTGGTTGAAGCACAACCGTTTGGTTGGTCTGTCCTTATTGCATGGGAAATACGACGTCCTTTCACCTCAAGAATGAACGAAAGCATTCGTGGTTCGACTGTCATCATCGATTTTTTCCCATGGATCATCCTTTTAGGAGGAATAAGAGTGGGTTTTTGAAGAATAAGACAGAGTTTTTCCCACCGGTCAAGATTCTCAGTGGAGATGAGATTCTTCATCGTGTTTCACACATTCCTACCACTATGGATAGGTTGGTCTATGACGTATCGACTGCTACTGTTGGTTTTTATAGGATTCACAATTGAAACAAGAAAAGCATATTCTGCGAACTTTCTTATTGGAAGTCTTTTCTAATCCGTCATAATCTTGATGTCATGCATATTGAGAAGAACGTGTTTGATAACGTGTTCAACATAGTGATGGATGTGATCGGGAAGATGAAAGACAATAAAAAATCTAGGAGAGATTTGGCTTTGTATTATAAAAGATCCAAACTCCATATTGTGAAGAGTGTTTGTGCTAATGGCAAGACTTAGTTTTTGATGCCGTAAGCTCCTTTTGTTTTGGAGAAGAACCAAAGAAAACTGCTGCGTAAATGAGTCAAGAAATTACAATTTCCAGATGGATATGCATCCAACCTTCGTCGATGTATCCGTGTGTCTGAGTGGCAGCTAAGAGACATGAAAAGTCATGACTGTCACGTGTTTATACAGAGATTGTTGCCTGTTGCATTCAGAGAGTTGTTGTGCAGGAATATATGGAAAGTTTTCATAGAGTTGAACCAGTTTTTCAGGGACTTGTGCTCAAATTATATATCTCACGAGGACATGGAGCCTTTTGGAGATATTTGTCACTGAAATTATTTGTAAGTTAGAAAGGCTACTGCCTCCAAGCTTCTTCAATTTCATGTAACATCTCCATGTCCAGCTAGCATATGAGGCAAAAATAGCTGGATCTGTTCACTACAGATGGATATATGTATTTGAAAGGTAATGATTTGGTTAATCTCAAGGCAATTCATGAACGATTTCGTTGGATGGGCCTGAAAATTTTATCTTATTTTTTTTGGAAGGTTCTTGTTCCATCTTATGCAAAAGATTAGGAATAAAGCACATATGAAGGATTCTATATGCGAAGCTTATCTTTTGGAAGAAGCAAGCAATTTTGCAAAGTTGTACTTTCCAGATAGTGTGGACATAAAGGCTAGTGACCTTCCTCATTGTTCGAGGAGGTCAAATGATGATGATAACAATCCAAACCTGTCGGATGTCTTTTGCAGAAACAGAGGTTATGCTCCGATTGAGAGGAAAACAAAGAAAAAGAAGAGGGTAAAAAAGAAATTGATACTTGATGATCAAGATGCCGAGACAACTCATAGATATAATCTCACGAATTGTGCTTATTGTCCCGTTTGAGAGGTATGATAAATATTTAAGAGCATATTTGCATTTCACTAGACTTTTTTAATTTTTAACGATCAAAATTTTATAGGTTTACGTTGACACTATAGATGAAGCATGGACAAAAGCGCGTTATATATGACCAGTTTGGTTAAAAGAGCATATAAGGGGTTTTCGTCCTCGTACGAATGAATTGTAGAAATTTTCTCATATTCATCATCTCAGTAAGCATCTATTTCCTCACAGGTCAGACTATTCAAGGGCAATGAGATGATCAAGACAATAACTGCCGGTCCAGCGATTTATGTAAAAAAATTCAAACAGTATGTTAACGATTTTTTGCTCGATACATTCTCAACCAGTAAGGGGAAAACTACTGCCAATTGGGGTGTTTGCATGAAAGAGGATGGCATGATAGATTATTATGGCATTCTCATATACATTGTTGAGCTGCAATATATCGGGACAGATTTTAAGAGCTTAAAGTCTATGTTTTTCAAATGTGAATGGTTTGATTCAGTTTCTGGATTGAGCGTGCATTCGAGCTATGGGCTTGTTGATATAGATCGTCTGATAAATACAGAGGGCTCTATGATCCTTTTGTCCTTGTCACTCAAGCCATTCTAGTGTATCATGCTCCTTATCTGGGTTGCACACCCCAACAAAATAAATGATGGGCAGTATTAAAAATGAAATCACGATCTACTATTGAAGCTTCTGAAGCAATGGAAGAAGCTTTTCAAGAGGATTTGAATGTCTCACCGTCTATTGTTGAACCATTGGAAGAAACAGAATATGAGAATGGTGATGAAGATGAAGAGATAGAATCAGAATCAGAAGAGGAAGAGGAAGAAGAGGAAGACACAATACAAGACATGGAGGAAGAAGAAGAAGAAGAGAAAGAAGAAAATGATGATGATGATGACGAGGGGGAGGAATGAAGGTTTCCGAACATCAAATTAATATATAATGAACTATAATGGCTCTATGATCCCTCACTAATGAATTTATTTTTGTACCATAAGTAATCATACGATAGAAAAAACAGTTACGAATTACCTTTTATGTTTGCAGATGTCTTCCGGTGATTATAGGGGATGACATAGTGCTTCACGAGGACGATCCAGCGGATGCTGCAGTGCTTCGCGGGATCGTCTTTTTAACAGGAACATCTCTGGGAGCGTTGAGAGTGCTACGCCATCGACTGTTCCAGCGACGGTTCTAGAGGTTGCTCAGGATCAGTTTGATATTATGACCGGTGTCAGGCACGGTCATGATCAGTTAGCCATGCAGTTGGCTACAGATAAGCCCTCTCCTCATGCATCTACATCAGAACGGCCTTCATCCTCTCGTGCTGGTCGATCTCGACTTCCGAACATCGATCCTAGTTCTCGTTTGCATCCAGATACTTATTGGTAAAATTGTTTTCATTCACATATTTTTTAATTCTTATTTATATATTATATATTTATACATCATTCATTTCGACGTAGTATTTTTGGTTATATGTACTTTGATAATATTTTGTAGAGTTTATCATAGTTATGTTGTGAGGACAGTCACTGCCTCATTCACCACTTTTTACGAGGCATTGTGGACTGCCTATTCACATTTGTCACTCCAGACGCGAGATCGTATGTTTGTTTGGTTCTCGGTATGAATGTCAAATATCAGTTTTATATATCTCTATTTCTATTTTGATTACTCTAACTGCACTCATTATATTTATTTGTTAATGTCCATTTTTAAGGCTCAGCATATACTTGGGATCGTTGTTTGGATCGTCTGGTACGCGATACTTGAGAGGACACATTGAAACGACGTGCCCAAGACATCTTCTACTAGGCTCGTATTGCTTTCATTGAGGATAGATTTGAGAGCGTGCAATGGATGCCCTACGAGTTTCATATAGAATTGTTGGAGATGCAGTGCACGAGTTATGATTTCATCACTAAATTTGACATCGCCGTGTAGAATCGGACAAAGAGGAACGCGACAGACGCTCAGGGCAGTGTGTCATCTGTCGTCATCGAAAAGAGAATGGTAAGTTTTTGTTTTTAATTTTATTCAGTTTACTTAATTTTAGGTCTATACATGTTATTTACACTAAGGGAAAAAATTCCTTATTATTTTAATATTTGTATTTTGCTTGTTATAGGAGGCGGCTTTGAAGAGAAAGGTCTTGGACTCTGAGATATTCATTCAGATTCATAAGAAGTCTGTTGTCCTGGGTATGTTAGAGACCATTTAGGCGGGAAAGTCTACAGCGGACATTCCCTTAATTGATAAGACGGCGATACAGCTTCGGATAATTTAAATTTTGTTATTTATTTTTGAGATATTAGTTTTAGTATTTTTCGTAGGACTAACATTGTCTAATGTAAGATTCATATTTTGAGCGACTCAGGCATCTGCCTGAGTCGTAGGTGGATGATTTTTCTGATCCCGAGGTTACGGAGCAGCAATTTCAGACTGACGTAAATCGGACTTTTTTGGAGGTTTTTTGGACCGACAAGGGGAGAGGTGTACAGTATTGGCTCAGTTACGAGTCAATTGTACCCCAGATCAATGCTAAACTCTACATCCAGGACTCATTCTCAAAGTTCTTAAGGGATTTCGGAGTATTATTATCGGATGAAGGAAGAAGTACACCCTCCGATAGAGGTAGGATAAGATGGAGCAGCAGATGATCCTGTTCAAGAAGACGAGCGAGGATCCTTCTACATGTCAGACCGAGACTGGTAGAGCTTTTTCTCCATTATATCCACCTCCGGACGACGACTCCTGCCCCTCCAGAGCAGGGTGATGTTAGACTAGATGGCCATTAATGGCGATTAAGTTGTTATAAACATTTTATTTGTCTTGAATTCAAAATTTTAGTTCAATTTGGTTTTGGTTCCTTTTGTTTTGGTTTGATGGCCCCAACAAGTACATGTATTTGTTTTGATTTGTTAAAATTTTTAAAAAATTAAATAAAAATAAAGATGGATTTTCGTCGCTATATGTTAATAATAAAACATAATAATTTAACGACGAAAGTCCGTCGGCATATGTTAATATTTAAACATTATTAGCTAGAGATAGAATTTCGTCGCTATATGTTAATAAGAAAACATTGTTATTTAACGATGGAATTTCATTGCTCTATTTTACACAATTATTTGCGACAGAGTTCCGTTTCTAAAATTTCTAATACGAAAAACACAAATCTTTGCAACGAAAAGTCAATCCGTCGCTTCTTTTTGTGTTGGCTACAGATACGTCGCTAAATTTTACATTAACAACGGATTATTTTCGTCTTTAATCATATTTACCGACGGATTTATTGGGTTTTGCGACGAAAAATTTCTCTCACAAAAATACAGTTTTTTTTTTCTTTTTTTTTCTTTTTTTTTCTTTTTTTTTTTTTTTTTGTAGTGCTGGATCACACCAAACCGACATAAACGATCTTTCGTTCTCAAACGATCAAGAATGGCTAACCACAAAATGAATCCATGTCGAGGAAGTATCTCCCTCGACCAAGTAAGCTGCCACCAAAGTACCTTCTGAGGATGATTCACAATTGCTAGATAAACACTTTCTTACTGAGAACAACTCACCTGGACTTGGCCACTAATGCTCCTTATTCATATACATTAACTTGAACCTGCCAAATATCAGAAACTCTAAGATAAATTTCTTGCACCCATTTAATCCATAATCTGTCCTTCTTAAGCTTAATCGCACATATATTCTTCATAAGAAGGGCAAGGTTCCATAACCACAAATTCTTGATTCCTTGACCTCTCTCCTTAAACGCCACACATAACTGATTCCATGAGACTAAGGCTTTCCCTTGGTCCATAGTGTTTCTAGACCATAGATAGGCTTTACAAAGCCTCTCAATCTGATCAATCACTGTTTTAGAAATCAAAAAAAAAATTGGCACCAATATACTTCAAGATTGAGCAACACAAATTTGGCACCGATTGTAATCGACCTGCATAGGATAGGAATTTGGCTTCCCAACTACGTATATGATTAGTGATTTTTTTAACCAGGGGCCATACTCCTGAACCTTCAGCTTCTCTGATGAGAAAGACACTCTTAGATAACGTTTAGGCAGTGCAGCCTCCTAAAACCCCATGATCTGTCTCAACATCTCTTTTTTACTTCTCTCAACTCCAGCTATTAAAACTTGGCTTTTACCTGGATTAGAAGCTAGACCACTTAGTGCAGCAAATTCAGTCAAACACTGCTTGATCAATACCAGGGATGTTTCATTTGCCTTGGAAAATAGCATTAGATCATCTGTGGCTGCAATATTGACTATCATCGAACGTTTGCATTGGAGATGATACCTGAACCCACTTGCCTTGGCCATATACTTTTCTTAAAATTGGATCATTACATAACATATATTTGTCCCAAGCTGTCAATAACTGTCATAATTCACAGGAACTTCCATCATTACAAAATTTACGATATCGTTCCAAATTATGCAACCCATGAAGTCTCAAATATCATCACCTACTTATTCATTGCAGCGTGAATACTCCAATGAGACATGAGCATGAGGTCTGACTTCTTAGTTCATTGCCAACATGCTAACTGAATACTGTTAACTCCTTGCTATCACAAATTCCAAAGCCTATATCAAGATTTAATCTTAATAACTTGAACATCCTATGATTGTTTCTATATCCGTAAGATGTGAAAACCTTTCATCTACAATCTCATCAACCACCTTTATTAGGACTCATTTCTCATATTGTTCATCCCAATAATATTTTCCAGCAACTTCTTATCTCATAGTTTGCACACATCAATTCCTCTAAGACATCCAGCAAGAAAATTATAAGAGCGGTTCAACATTAATTATTTCTCTCAATCAGACAACCTGGACATAAAGAAGCTCATGTGATTTCCCATCAAATTAGGATCACTCATCAAAAAAACCTCCTTAAGAAATTTTAGTCCTTACCACATGAGTTTGTTGCAAGCTGGTTTGCTCTCTATTAACACAATTGTACCAACATTTACCTGCTTCTTCTTCTTTCTTTTTTTTTTTTTTTTTT
>JAOVYX010001131.1:0-109321 GCA_035668315.1 Drosera spatulata | reverse complement strand
CATGGTTCTTCAAGAAGGAGCTGTTCCGCCTCTTGTCGCTCTATCTCAATCCGGCACTCCGAGAGCCAAGGAGAAGGCATGTTACTCTCATACTTCCTCTTGTACTTCTTTTTATGCTTGTTGCACATGGTGCCCCATACTTAGATTTCAAATTGGGTTTATTTAGTCGTCCGACTACAGACCAAATAGCAAACTGGAGTGTGCTCTAGCGTAATTGATCCAGATTTCTCTGTTTAGAAATGCTAAAAAGGCATGTTTGGCTTTGGAAGCTGCAGATTACCTGGTCTAGGAAATTTGTTTTAGGCCATTTTTCTTCAGTATTGGCCATCTGCTTTAGATAAACTCCGTAAATTGTTTGGATTCAATGAACAGCTTCAACTATTGCAATGACTCCTTAATATTTTATTCAGACTCTTCCTTGATAGCCTAAATTCAAATAGATAGTACTCCCTCCGTTCCATAATATGGTACATGCAACACTTGTTTATTTGGACCGTCCCTAAAATATATGCAACATATTATATTTTTATATCCTTTTCACATAAAAAAAATTAAAACAATCATCATCTGTTATATTATACCCATTATCTCCTCTCACAATTGTTACAACAAACTCCACTACCATAAAAAAAAAATGTTCTTTCTTTATCAAATTCAACACAAATTCAGCACACACATAAATCCGTATGTCGGGGCAAACCGTCCTAAAATATATGGACCATATCATATTTGTTTATTTGGACCGTCCTAAAATATATGCAACATATCATATTTTTATATCCTTTTCACATAAAAAAAATATTAAAACAATCATCATCTGTTATATTATACCCATTATCTCCTCTCAGAACTGCTACAATAAATCCCACTACCATCAAAAAAATATTCTTTGTTTATCAAATTCAACACAAATTCAGCAAACACATAAATCCGTATGCCGGATCAAATCGTTATTTATATTTTGAAACGTAGAGGGAGTAGTAATTAGCATCTCGTCCCTTTCTTGGTATCTGGAAACACTAGATTCTTGCATAACATTTGCCGCTCTACAATTTGCAGGCTCAACAGCTACTTAGCCACTTCCGCACTCAGCGAGAAGGGTCTCTTGCAAAGAAGAAATCGTCGAAGTAACTTATTTGTTCATTTGTGTAAGTTTTTTGCTCAATCCGTACGTTTTGCGAGCTGCTTTCAGGTATTCTTTTATTTTTGTGCCATCTCCATAAGTTTATAAGTCCAGGAAATGAAGATAGAACTAGATTGTATAGTTAGGCCGTCGTTGTGATCAGTTCTATCGTTGTTCCGTCTCTGTCAATGTGTAGATGTTTTTTGTGCACCTATGAGTTTTTATTGGGCTCGGTACATGCTGCTGTAGCTTTGTATCTGTAATCATACTGTATTGTACTATCTTTATGTTCTGATATTCATGTATGCTTCCTGGTTTGGTCAATTCCTTTCCTCCCTTCTTTGCTTGATTTGCCCCTTTGTTGTGGTTCATTGGAGGATAGAGCTTTGTTTTGAATCTGGTAAGCAGAATATCTGAATCTACTTCTGCCTCTTGTTTCGGTGGGTCCCTTCTCCACCCGAATCCTGTCTGAAAATTGCGCATCTTCCTATGAGTTATCTTGTGATTTTTCGTGGCTCGGCCAGAGCTATCTTCACTAAATATACTTTTTCAACAGCGAGTTAGTTGCTTGGGGTACCGGTCATAATTTTCTATGCATATGCACTACAGCATTTGCCATTAGGGTTGCCTGCATATATGCTTTTCTGCACATGTATAATGTTTCAAAGTACTCCACATTCTACTACTAGATGTGAGTACAACTCCAAAGGGCTTTTACTTATGCAGCTGGTGAAACAGTGTCACATTAATGGATCGTTGGTGTTGAAGTGGAGGTCTAATGTTCTGAATAGGTCCACTGAACTTGGGACACCTACCCATCAATAATCTCATATTGGACCTTGTGGGTGTATTGTGCATTCAATGTATATACCGAATATGTATTCATGGAACTTGACTTCCCATTACATGTATTGCTGCTATAAGGTAGCATTACAAGTTTTCCATTGCCTGCCAAGGTAAACCCAATCACCGTGACACTCCGTTTCTTTGGGTGATTCATCTGATGAAAGTTCAAACTGAACTATACCGGAGTTACCCGTCCCCCTCATTACCATGTGACCGTTTGGATAACTTGCCTCGAGCTTAAAACCTGTTTTCGATCATATATGCTATAGATCATAATGTCTGGGGATCTGTTGCAGTGTTGCTACAGCTTGCTCAGGGTTATTGTTTAAGGATCTGAAGTATTGAGTTGTGAAATTTCGGTATATGTTATTTTGTTGGGGTGTAAGGTTTTCTAGATCAATCTCTGATTCGATCTAGTACAGGGTTTTGTCGGGGTCGTATGCTTTTCAAGCTTGGTTTTGGACACACAGATAAATAAACAGTCGAACTGGGTTCTACTAAAATGGTTGTGCAAAAATACCATAGTCCCTTGTTGAGTTGTCGTGCCCTGCACATCAGGATAACGGGTTGGTTCCAATATGAACTGTTGTTATCCCGATTACATTTGTAGTAACTCTACCACCACCAAAAGTCTCAATCACATTATAACGGTTTGATCCGACACAATAATTTATGTGTGTAGTGAATTAATAAATAATGATAATTTTGTCCTTATGAGTATGTGAGATAAAGAAGTGAGGAAAAAAAGAAAGAGAAATGATAGTGGCTGACTTGATGTCATATAAAAAAGGGATATTTTCGTATTTTATGTGAAAAAAATTGTTAAATATAAAAATATTATAATTTAAATGAGACATTCGAAAAAAAAAATAGTGTTGTAATTCGAATGAGATCGAAGGAAATATATTTTTACTGTGAGCAATATTTACAGTACTGATAATTTCCTTGTTCACCTGTCTTACTGTTGTTTTACTAGTTTTCTTTTGTGGATATATTTGGGTAGAGTCATACGTTTCTGTTGCTTACTATATGGTCATATTCATAGAAGTTTTGGACCAGTCAACAGAACATAGAGTTAAATTTAGGGAGCAACCGTGCAATGAGTTGGTGTAAACATATTAAGATGTGGTCAACTTCGTCTATTGAAAGGGTGATGTCCTGATGTTTTTTTCCAGGTAACTGGTTTATTTCCATTTTTACGCTACATACGCACGCTTGGTAAATGTCCGCAGGGGACCTCGCATCCATATATGCGGGGATAACCGAGTACAAGTACTGCTTCCATCCCACGAAAACTGTTGAAACTCGGTAGTATAATCTATCTTGAGCCACTCCTCGTTTCAGAAAGTAATGTTAGGAATCCTAACATAGGATAATCTATTGTTGATCTTAGTTTAGGATCAGATCACGATTTGATTTGAAATAATCTACTTCCAACTGATTTGGACTTCGAACCAGCATATATTGCTCTAAAACACATATCACAAATTAGGCTAACAGGAAGGACACATATTGTAGATCCATTCCTTGTCGTAGTCTGACCGATGTGGGATTCATAACTCGCCTCAAAGCTCATTTAAGGTCAACATAGTAACTAATCCAGACAAACATAGATAATGTAGTGCTTTGGCACATATCAAAATGTGATCATTCCGAACCAAGACTAGCTCAACGTCTTTCGTTCCGTCAAGCTGGATCCTCCGACTTACGACTGTGTACAGCCGGCGAGCTGTGGCCGCGAGTTGTGTCAATCGGTGGCAAGACATCAGGGACTACAACTTATAATACAAGGAGTTGTGTCTTACATAGAGGAACTAATTAGGTTTTCTGTTTAGTTATAAGGGGATAAGCAAGACGTCGAAAATAATTGTAACTAGGGCTTTTCAGTGCGGAAGGGATCGATGAAAGTGATGGGCAACTGATGTTGATGGGTACAACTCAAAAGGAAAAGAACGTGGCCATTCACCTCAACTTAATTACCGAGTATCAGAAGTTCCAGTTTTAATTGAGAACCTGAAAACTTTGTGCATTGGACTTAAAATGCACAAAATTTACCTCACAAACTTGAAAACGGAATATGTCCAGAATTGAACTATGACTAATTCATTTTTGATAGAATTGTCTGATGCCTGCATCAAACATGCGTCCTCTACAATTTCTGGAGAATGATCGTTGATCTACCTGACAAAAACCAGTATATTTTGATGCATGCATCAAACATCAAATTGATCTTGTAAACATGACATGTTTCCGAGATTTCACGACAAGAGTCAAAAGTATAGACTAAATTAACTAGAATAATTGTTTTTTTGTTTATGGAAGGTAGCAGAACTAGTAATTATCGAAACAAAAAGGTAGGAGTGCTAGTTACAACTTACAATATAACATAAAAATGTCACGGTCCATAAAAATATATTTTAAGAAACTACTTAATGCTACTATAAATGTTGTTCAAACTTTCAGTGTCACAAAAGTTTCTAGTAATGCTCAAACAAGGCATCTCCTGTTAGCCATCCACCTCACAAGTCCCTCTCATCACTCCCCTCTTTCCATCATCAATCTCATCAAACCCTCATTTTCACCTCCCACTCATCTCTTCCCCTAACACTCTTTCTAGTTTTATCTATCTAAACCAAAATGGACTTCTTCTTCCTCTCTTTGATACTTTTGTGCCCTTCCTAGATCATTAGATTAATATTCCAAATTCACAAAACTTAAAAAAAAAAAAAAAAAACCTAGAAAACCCTTCTGCTTCCTCACTTGGCTTTGATTCTCAAGAAAAATTTCTTCGAAAAATCAAGATCTTTTGCATATCACATAATGGAGTCACTTGCTGAATATGAGAGCTTGAACAGCTCAAGAAACCCAATGATTCCCAGCATAAACTGCAACAACCTTCTAAACCCACTTGCCATCAACAACATATCATCAGCAGCCTCCTCTCCTTCATCATCAACAAGCCAGATCACCACCACGACCACGGCCACCATCACGAGCAGCAGATATGAGAACCAGAAGAGGAGAGACTGGAACACCTTCGGCCAGTACCTCAAGAACCACAAGCCGCCTCTCACGCTCTCTAGATGTAGCGGAGCTCACGTCCTCGAGTTCTTGAGGTATAAACATGATTTGTCTCAGACATTCCGATCGAGATTAATTTAGAGAGTCTTGTTATAATATATATTTGATCTGAACCAGGTCTCAATTATATATATATATATATTGGTTTTAGCAGTGAAGTCTATGTTCCTGTTACAAACTTTGTTCCCTAGTGTCTATCAGTTTAGTTTGATTGTTTAGATTTGTGTGTGATTTAGGTATCTGGATCAATTTGGAAAGACGAAAGTACACGCTCCGATCTGCCCGTTCTACGGGCACCCTAACCCTCCTGCCCCATGCCCGTGTCCTCTAAAACAGGCATGGGGCAGTCTGGATGCCCTAATCGGTCGCCTCCGGGCAGCCTTCGAGGAAAACGGAGGCAAGCCGGAGGCGAACCCATTCGGGGTTAGGGCTGTGAGGCTTTACTTGAGGGAGGTTAGAGATCAGCAGTCAAAGGCTAGAGGGATAAGCTATGAGAAGAAAAAGAGGAAACACCACAGCAACGGCCACCAGCAGGCGATGACCCGCCAGCCGGCATTGACGAACAATAGTATTCCGGCCACCAGTCCACCACCAGGTGCAAGTTGTTGATCATCTAGCTAGCTGGTTACCCTAGCTAGCTTTAGCTTCTTAATATAAAGTCTCATAAGATCACCAATTAGTGTGATTATCTATCTAGGGTTTATATGGTTTGGTAATATGAAATGTTCTTCTGCTTTCTTCTTTTCAATATAAATCTCAAAACTAAATGGAGATTGAGTTTATATGTCCTAATTTGAGTGATCCTGGTAATTGATTTTTGCACTTGAATCTAGTTGCAATTGCAAGGAAATTTTTTGAATACATAATTGAGCCAACAGTAGTTGGAGTAATTGCACTGGTAGTGCACCACTCATGTTGAACACATAAATTAGGTTAGTGCCCTTATGAAAAATGAAATTCTATACTATGATTCATGAAGAAGAGTGATTCATGTTAATAAAAATTGTATAAAATAAAAGTTGGTTCATAAGATAACGACTGAGCAACTGTAAGTATCCTACCGTCTCTAACAGTATTGTCAGCATTTCTATCAAAGCACTTATTCCGACAATGGACTCCTTTATCACATGTTCAACCAAACCTTTTATATTTACTTCCCACACTTTATTTTAATATTTGTCAATGACTTGGTTATTTTTTTTCTTAATTTCTGGGGAATAAATTCACCTTCTTCTGTTTCCTATATTGTTATAAAATGGTGATGATATTTCACCCTATGTATAGTGGAAATTCTGGAAGAATTGAATTGTGGCAATGAGAGGAAGGAGTGGGGTGAATTTGCAGCAGATCATGTGTCAATCACACTGAGCATTTGTTACTTGTTTCAGTGTCCTGTGATATCATCCCGCAGATACATCTTCTTGCTTTTCTCTTTTTCCCCTTTTGAATTCCTGCAATGCTTGCCCTTGACTTGACTTTTCCATGTGGGTTTGGTTTTCCCATTTTGCCTCTATACTCCCTCGACAATCACGTACACGCAAGATCGAAAAGAATCCGAAAGCAATAAGGGTTTTGCTTGGAAATCGAATACTAGAAGAAAAACTCAGATGACAGATCACTATGAACGAAGTATTACAAACCGCTGATTTGGGCTCAGGACGAGTGCGCATGAATTACCCTATTCTGATATATCAACACTTCTTATGTTAAACCTTATATGTTATCATTATCGTTATTGCTTGTTATTTGATTATATGCTACATCTTGACATTTCACATTTGTTTCATCAGTTTCTTGACTTAAATACTTGACAAAAACCCATGGAGAATCCTTAAAGGGAAGAAAACCTCATGGAAAACAAACCACATGCATGATCGATCACAGGATTAGTAACTTATTTATTTCTCTTCAACTCAATCTCTATAATTCGCTGAAACCCTAAAAAAATTGTTCATTATTATCTCAAAACCTCTACCAATAAGGTCTTGTACATAGGAAATTTTTACCTAATATCTCAAAACCTCTACCGATAAGGTCTTATACATAGGAAATTTTTACCTAATGATACTTCAATCACAAGATATAACGTAAACAACCTTTAACTCAAAAGATATACTCCCTCCGTTCCATATTACTTGCAACATTATACATTAATTAATTATATTATTCATTATGTATTTTGATATGTTATTTTTACTATTAAGTGATACAGTATGAAATTTATTTTGGTTTAGGATTAAAGTATGTAACTTAAATCATATTTAATATTTTAGGATAAATTTATAAATAGCATTATTTGGTCATCTCGCTGATCATTCGTAATATGATCAACCTTATGACGAAGGTAATATGAGACGAAGATAATACTAAACATAAAAATTGAAAATACTATACCCACATTGGGTATGACAAAACAAATAAAAAAAATTACAAATGCATATATAGATCGATCTTGGCTCACTACATGCATATGCATAACCAATCGATCTTGAGTTGGAACGCAGAGATTCAATATATATTAGGATAGTTTAATATGCAGCCCTTAGGCCCAACACGCAGTTCAACACGATGTGTCATCCAAATATATATCCGCGTTTCAATTTCAAAAGAGATATTTCTGCGAAGGAACGAGATGATAATTTACCCATTTTAGATACAACGTTAATATAAATCATAAACTACTCCACTTATATTCAATTGGTTTTGAAAATCTTGAATCAACAATCTTTAGAATTTATTCCTAGCATGATATCTAATTGTGGAGAAAATCACGATTAGTCATAAATCTTTAGAATCTATTTGTAACAATCTTGATGATTTGGTCAAGTATGTAGAATTGCCCCTACTGCATCATATGTGATACAACAATAAAATTGTTTCCGACACATAAAGAAGTGTCCGAACCCACGACTACATAGTTAAAAAAAGTGGTGTTTATCATTTATCCAGCTCTATTTGACTAGAAGCGGCAAATAGTTATGGTGTTAACAAGGAAAGGCCATAAAAATTAGGTCATTGTTTATGATTGCTCTCATTTCTAGATACTCCGTATGGAGTAATCTGCACTGAGTCTGAAGCCTTTTGTTACCATATGGTATACATGCTACGATCGATCATTCGGGCAGCCAAAAGCTATAAAAGAATACCGTCACAAAAGCAGGCCCAGAATTCATATAGTGTGTGTGGCGTGATACCCGTGTCGGGGATAGCACTAGATATAGTACTATTACGTTTGCTTAAATGATGAGTTTGAGGCAGGATGCTGCTCTGCTCTGCTCTTGATCTGATTTGATCTATCATGAATGGAAAAAAAGAGAGCTCTCAGATTTGATGTGATGTGATGTGTCTCCTCTCACTCAACTTCACATCCATGTGGGGCACCTGATGAATACCAGGGTAGTGTGCTCGCAGAAGCAGAGAATCTCATGATTCATGACCCATGACAAAAACTTGATTGAATTACTAATCGTGATAGCTTGATACGATAATTTTATATATATTTAATTAATAAATAATGATAATTTTGTTTTTATGAATGGATGAGATAAAAAAAAATGAATGAAAAAAAAGAAAAATGATGATGGATAAATTGATATGACATAAAATAAGGATAGTTTGATATTTTTATATGAAAAAGATTGATAAAAAAAGATGATAATTTGAATGAGACGATAAAAAAATATATTACAATTTAAAAAAAATATAAAATAAAATTTGATCTTCACTTTTGTTTTGCATATAGACTCACCTGATAATTATCAATAATTCATCGTCTATTTTGTCTATTTGATTCGAGTTGGATATCAACGATCATGTGTAACGTGAAGCCCAACTGAGCTCACTCAATGGTTCTTATAGGGATAACAACCCTATCGATAGACAGGCATCAAATCATAAAAGGCATGATGAATCCAACATATGCACACTGAAACGTCGAAAGAAAAGGGAGAAAAAAAAAACATATTACTTTCGATCCAAAAAATTTACAAAATTTATTAAATTTAAAAATCTTAATTAAATTATAATATTATTATATTTAAAATTATTTTTTCTATAAAAATACGTAAATATCCGTATCTTTTATTTTATATCAAATCAACTCATCTTATTTCTATTATTTTTTATATTCTTTTTCTCACTCCTCTCGCTTACAAAAATCAAAGAATAAAATGATGTTTATAACAAAAAATAACATATATATAAATTATTATATCAAGTTAACTAATTATAATTCTTTTTGGGACGACGATAGTGTCAAGGAATACTTCCCGTTGGTTTGACCAGAAAGCTCGGTTTCACTTAAAAAGGAAATTCGAGCTAGAGTTCTTTTACGAACGTTGGTGGGTAAGTTCGATCCCGATTCTGGTTAAAGGCACAGAGATCCAATGCATTAAACATGCTAAGCTTCAACGGGTAGATCAGACACTAGCATGAAGTTCTTTCCTGTGGCCCTACCACGAAGTTCTTTCCTGTGGCAATGTTGTTCTATGTTACAGCAAGAACAGGAAAAAGAATCAATGCCAAACTTTACACAACTTGGGAACGCAAAGTTGAGAAAACGTCGACTATCTTGATCGACTTGCATCACAGACTTTATTCCCAATCTAAAACTTCTGCAACTATATATACAATACGTAAGCACCAACCTTACAGATCCCGCGAAAGGAGATCAAGCGGCGAAAGACATTACCCGCTGGATACATTATTCATCCATGGAGGCATGAGAAAACTGAGCCAAATTTATGACACAAGCAGGTCCAGATAAGTTTCCAAGCAGAAACATAGATTTGCCCAAGACATCAAGATAGCTATATCAGCTTCCAGGCATGCTAACCAATTTACAAGCATGAACATATTCCTTGAGCATCCCGGATGGTGAAGCATGGCTTAACCCTCGTACCTTTCAAGCGCCAGGAAACGTTTAAACATGTGATTTGGCACTGTTCCCATTTAAGTAGGCACTTCAACTGAACAGAGAGGATAACAGATGATTTCCACATAGGAAGAAAATTGAAAACCAGGCCTCTTTCAGGTGGTCATACTTGCTGAATGTGAGTCAAGCTCAATAGCCATCTTCTTCATCACCGAGACAAACTGTGTACCTTTTTTTGCCTGGCAGAGACTTCAGCCTCCGTTGTTTCTCAGTTAACGAGTTGCATCGAGATGACGCACTGGAATCAACTTCTGCGCCCTCCGCAGCCCCATTCTTAGAATGACTTTCCCTTTTGTTGTCACTGTCCACTTTTCTCAAGCCAAGAACGTACCTGCTCATCGGAGTTTAGGGACGAAGATGATGAAACCACATCATCGGACGAATCACTTGCACTAAGCAATCCCTCTAGAATCACTCTTTTCCCTTTTGCATCTTCCAAAGGATCTTCCTCAAGAATCCTCTTCTTTGCATCTGCAAGTAATTTTTCAATGGTATCTACCTCTCCAGTTCCACTAGGCACTGCTGTGTCAGTATCTTGCTTGACATGTTCTGCCGGCTGATCCCAAAGGGATGTTTCTTCAAGAATATTCCTCTTGGCTTCATGAAGTAACTTCTCAATGGCATCAACCTTGACCTCATCACCAGGAGTAATAGTAGATTTTGCTTCATGATTGTCTCCTGCTGATGATCCATTGAGAACTGACGGATCCCCCAACGGGCTAGACGGGTGAACATGAGGATGGTTGAGATGAAGAGAGAGCCCGAGGTCTTCCTTTATCCATCTGCGGATGGCGCTGTACCTTCCCTCTACTGCATCAGCAAGAACGTCCATCTCACTGATTTCATATCTAAATAAGAAAATCTTTTCACTCCATGCACAACAACTAAGGTTCCTTGAATGGAGAAGGCAAGAATATCTGATTGGAATGCATGGGCAAGTCACCGCTGATAGGTACACATCACAATAACATGTGATGCATTCCTTTTTGCCGGTAGCATCGAATTGTTTGTCCATTTTCCTTGACTGAGAAGACGCTGAGAGATACTCCCTTTGTCTCACTTCAGATTTGGCACGCATCTGCATTAAGAAATCCTTAATTGATCAGTGAATCAAAAGAAAAAGATCTTCGAAAGTCAACAGCACCTGAAGAGACAAAAGAATCAAAAACCACTGTGATCACCCACCCGAAGAGTCCTCGCCAAAAGACCGCCCTTGCCACAGGCATCTTTCCATCTGGGATGTTTAGACGCTCTTTTCCCCTTCAATAAAATCTCCCATTGCGTCTCAACAACTCATTAGCAGCACTCAACAAGAGCTTATCATAAGAGAGTGATGTCTTCCTTCTCTGCTCACGGTATAGTTCCACAACATTTTGTCCATGAGGCAACCAGTCCAAAGGAGCAAAATTTTCAGACTCGAGGCAGTTGAAGCCACAATCAAATTCAGCATAATATACTCCAGGAAGAAAGAGAACGAATTCCCCGGAGCGCTGAACGCACCGATAAACAGGTAGACCCTCAGATGTCAATGTAGTGGGGGATAATTGCATGACCTGTACAAGGTAATATGATAAAAAAAACAAAAATTCCTATAGTCAATCGCAGCACATCGCAAAACTGAAAAGATAAGATGAACATGAGTTACATCTCTGGAACCATCTAATCTCATAGGTCCTGACATATAGTTCACTTTATAAGATTTCTAAATTCCTATAATGTAGTGGGAGGCCTTCCTTCCATATCTATTTTCGTTTTAGATTTCTGATGGCACAGCTCACTTCCTATCCAGTCATTTCCTGTCCAGCTAATCGTCATTGCCTTGTCCATAAAACTATAAATAAGATAGAAAGACCGAGAAGTTCTGTTTTAATCAGACAACCAATATTTTACTAAATCATAAAAAAGAGCACCTAACTCTGAGTTACAAACGTAAACATGCCATGAAGAGCTGCAACAAAGTAACAGGGGATATAAATTTGGCCATCAAACGTTGTTTCATTAATGAAAAGTCGGTATAAAGACATATTATACTTCCCGTTTATTCAGCAGATGAGTATGTCGTTCTGAAATTTCTGGGAAATACTTCTTCATAACCGTGTTGAATTTATAAGAATATTCTCCTGGCACTCCATACCAAATTCTAGGTACACCCAAATGGTGATAGTAGAGTGCATATAGTTGATGATCTTCAATTTTCTGTCCAAAATTATAAATGAACCAAGCAAGAGAAAATCAGCAATCGTGTAAAAAGCAAACAATCAAATCTCAAGAAAACCAAACTGAAGCAATGCAATCAAACTACACAACAAAACAAGTCTAGAAGCGTACCCAAGGAAGAGTTGAAAAGCACATCCCTACATGCAGGTGAGGTGATAAAATTCCCAGAACATCGAACTTTTCGAAAGCAAGTAAAGACCCAGGCAGTCTAGACGTAATATTCAAGTTCCAGCCCGATTCCAAATACTCAGCAGAAGTGGATGTCTCAGTACTGGATGAAACTGGAAACCCACTTCTAAATTGTCTAGCATTCAGACTAGAACCACAAAGCACCTAAAACAGCAACAACGATAGCATCATAAAAAGCGGTCCGGAGGGGAAAAGAGTTATATAACACACAGCAATGTGCCGATCAAAACATCGCCAACATACTTCTATTTCATCAGTTGGCTTCTCAACAATTCTCCAATATTCACCTTCTATATCTTCTTCAGAAACTTCTCTCTGCTCTTGGGGCATACTTGAACCAGATAAGCCACAACTTTTAAGGCTTGATTTTGTAGAGAAGTAGTTGATCTTGAAATAGTCAGCGTAATTATTGAAAGATTGGAGACTGAACTCAGGACCGAGTTCTGATTCCATCTCCTTCGCACCATCGCATATAACCTCATTGAGGTTTCTGAAACCTACATCACCAAGCTCATTATCCAAATCTGTGGAGCCCCTTTTCCTCTTTGTCCCTTTAACGTTGTCAGATGGAGATGATTTTTTCATGGAGCAACGATGCTGCAGCTCATGAACCCGATGAACATGAGAGAAGAAAGTAGAGGTTTTCCATATATGACTATCCTTAACTGATGGTGGCTTCCATGAAGGTGGTGGCACAATCCGACATAGTCCATAAGGCTCCACTTGCTTTCTTATGCTTCCAATATACTCAAATGTGTCCCCGAACTCCTGAAACACAAAATATTATATGAACTTTTCTCTAGAACGCTTTAGATGCATGAGAATCAATATCACAAACTCACAAGACGGATGGATTGAAGGAGCCTCTTCGAGAACATTTCTGCGTGCCTTTTCTGGATCCCATCTAGCTGTGATCTAATGAGGTCCTCGACAATCAATGAGAAAACAAGAAATCGTGAGATAAAGTACTGAACAGTAAACGAGATCTGAACACATCTTAAAATAAAAGAGGGGTGTGTGCTTGATAAGTCACTCAGGCAGAGCGGAAGGAATGCAATGGTAGGGGTTTGTGAGTGCAAAGATGAGGTCCGCCATGTAAAGCATCTCCAACTTCTATTCTCCACACCATCACCATATTAAAGCTCCAAGAGTTCAAAATTCAATCACAGAATGAGTTGACGAGTTATCAACTGAAAAACAAATAGAAAGAAGCAGCTATCACACGATCAATTTATCTTCAGGCATTTACTGCATTTCGGGCATCCCCGAACAACACCCTTTGGAAGACGAGCATTTGAAGCACAATCCTGAAACTCAAACAGGAGAAAAGAAACGATTGAATAATGAAAACAAAGAGCCTACTCTGTGTCGCAAAGTGAAAATAATACGGCCCAAGAAACAATCTGTAAAATGGAGACAAAAAGTGACATCTGGTAAATTCACAGAGATCAAAAGATCACCAAAAAAATGTGGCCACTCTCTGGGAGAACTAGCATATCCAGATTCTAATACCTTCCTTTAAAAAACATCATGTTCTCCGTAATGATATCATCAAAGAAATACTTGAAACAAATAGAGAACAGAAACGACAGTTTGCTATCTGATACTTTTGCCGATTGCTCATTTGTCCAGCTCTTAGTTAGCACAAATAGCAACATGTATTTCATCACCATTTTTTTCTTTTTATTTAGAAGAAAAAATAAGCAGTTCTAAATGAAGATTCTCACGGTAAAAAAATTAGAGACAGAAAAAAACTAACAAGAAACAATAACCATGTCAGCTTCTTTGGGGACTGATCTGTCGGCATCATCGTTGATTTGTTTGTATACTATTCACGGTCTCTTCTTGAGCTGCAGATTCTTCTTGACCATTTCACTGTCTTCTAATTGAGAAGACGCACTGGTTGGTGGTAATGCTAGCTTAGAAGCACGCCGGGCCTTGGAGATCACATGCTGCCCAACTCCTTTACTTTCTGACCTTTTCAAGGTGAAGGCGGTTAGTGATACAAACCCAGGAGGAGCTGATAGACCTTCTTCGTGATCTGCCTTGGTAAAGCCCACTTTCCCTTTTGTCTCCATTAGTATTCTATAGCCACAGCTGATACAGAAAAAACTGTGAGTCGCATATAGACATCACCGGTTAAAGACAAACATCAGAAGTTCATTAGAAAGATTCGCCAAAGATCAGGATGGAATCCTCAATTGTTCTTCATGTGGTCCCTCCCTTGATAGGAGATGTCCTCAGGCAATGAGATCAGAAGGGAGCAAGAAGAAGGATAATTCAACAGGAAGCATGTTGCATCCTGCTTACGAGAATAAAGAGGCAATGTACTACATATTCCAGTTTAGACAATGAATTTGGAGGGTATATGACAGGAAAAGGTTAATAAGGGTCGATATCTCTATCAGTGACAAGTTTCGTTTTAATGACTATAGGAAATCAAATGCATGCCTAAAACAGATGCCATTCAGATTCTACGTCTTGACGTTATGTCACTACTTATATGAATCAATGTTCCATTTCAAGACTAGGTTTGTCAAAGAAGGTTTGGTTTGAGGATAAGCAATCCTTATCCCAACTATGTGATCAGAGCTTCGCACTCATTGAGAGCATCAATAAACATTCTCTTTCTATTACAACTGGGATTTTTTTCCCCCCTTTTTCTAGATTGCGTACATACATTTGATGAGATTTCCTGTACTATTGCCTTTAATGCTTTTTCCTTTCAAGCTTAGTCAAGAAAAAGTATAACATATAGAAAATAAATACTAATCAGAAATAGCCATTGCATCCAGTGAAGCGAAATGACATCATCATATCCACGTATTTTCCAACATAAGACCAAGCGAAACACACTTGATCCAAAAATTCACAACACGAAATCAATCTTGAAGATCAAGATTTCACATTCCGACAACACATCCCTAAACGTACTTGGAAGCACCATTGCAAAAGTGCATTTCATTATACTGTGAAGCAGCGGATCACCACAGAACATACAAGAATCACGTAATTGTATACATGAAACCAATTCCCCACGCAATACTCGCTAGTAACACCACTTCAATGCTACTCGTAACCTAAACTTCAATCAGACACCAATTAAACTTCAATCACACATCACACAGATAATCAAATTCATAAACCTAATCGAGAAAAATTTCAACAGAAATTCAAGATGCTGAATTCGTTAAAACCCTAGATCTCATTCGAAACTAAAAAGTACCACAAGCAACACAGAATCATTCGTTCATTGACATTCGATTGTTCGAAGAATATTGGCAGGGAAGGCGATGGAGACTCACCGGCGACGGCGGCGGAAGGAATCCGGCGGTGGATGATCGCCGGCGGAGCGCAGATCGGAGAGAGGAAAATTTTGGCGGTTTGGGTTTGGGAAGAATTTATCACGAGACTGTTAGCTCATGTCGGTTACTGAATGTTCAATGCTTGACCAGAGAGCACTTCTTGCCATGGGAAGAATATATGGTGCAACCCTAAGGTTTTTTCATGGAAAGCAATGCAGACTAAGAAAATTCATATATGGGTTGAAGCAAGTTTATAGACAGTGATATTTGTGATTTGATAATGTGGTTAATTTTTTTGGATTTGAGGAGAATCCAATGGATCCGTGTATATATCACAAGATTAGTGGGAGCAAATTCATTTTTCACATTCTCCATGTGGATGACATCTTGCTTGTTAGTAATGGTTTGGGTCTACTTCATGAAACAAAACGTTTACTGTCAAGAGAGTTTGATATGAAGGATCTTGGAAAAACAAATTTTGTATTGGTCATACAGATCTCCAGAGATCGTTCTCGTCATCTATTGAGTCTATCTCAGAGGACATACATTGATCATATTCTGGAACGATTCAATATGTTAAATTGCAAACCTGGAGTGGCACCTGTTACTAAAGGTGATAAGTTGAGCCTATCACAATGTCCTCAGAATAATCTTGAGCGAGAAGTTATGACGAAAATACCTTATGCAAGTACAGTTGGAAGCATCATGCATGCTCAAGTGTGTACTAGACCGGATATTGTTTTTGCAGCTGGACTTCTTGATAGATATCAGTCTAATTCAGGTCAGGATCATTGGGTAACTGCCAAAAAGGTCTTAAGATACTTGAAGCAAATCAGAGATTATATGGGGGCATATCGTAGAGTGGAGAATCTACAGCTTGAAGGCTATATAGATTCTGACTTTGTCAGTTGTCCAGATGATAGAAAATCTGACTCAGGTTATGTATTTATGATGGCAGGTGGAGCTGTGTCGTGAAAAAGTGAAAAGCAAAAGTTAGTTGTGTGTTCAACAATGAAGGCAGAGTTTGTACCATGTTATAAAGTAGTCAATCGAGCCATCTCACTCAGGGATTTCATACAGAAGCTCAATGTTGTTGATTTTATGTTTAGACCCATCCGGTTGTTCTATGATAATAACTCCGTTGTGTAATTTGTTAACAACAATAGGGATATCGCAGGGTCTAAACTCATTGAGGTAAAATATATGGCTCTCAAGGAGAAGGTCAAGAGAGGTGACGTTACAGTTGAGCATATTGGTACAGATGATATGGTTGCAAATCCACGAACTAAAGGTGCTTCGCCCTTGTGTCTTTGAGAGACATGTTGCTAGTATGGGCTCAGGGGCATCTTGAGATGCATATGTTTAGTGGAAGTGATGTAATTTGTATGTTCTTTTGGTTTTATTTCATCTATTCTGTTGTACCTTTATACTGAAGTCAAATAAAGTACATGAATTTTCAGTTATATTGACTTCATATTTTGAAAGTCTCAGGATTTGTGTCAATCTTGAGCCATAGCTTGGGGTAACCTTCAGCATATGACGTGAGACACAATACAGTTCACTATATGATATAAAAGTTGAGATATACAAGGACTTATTCGAACCAATGATTTTCTCATTGTTGGGAATAGAGTCTGTCCCTAAAACGGATTCTTTCAAATATTTAGGTTCGATGCTACATAAGAATGGAGAAAATTGATGCAGATATTGATCATAAGATTAAAACAGGTTGGCTGAAATGGAAGGGCGTTTCAGAGGTGTTATGTGATCCTAAAATACCTATCAAGTTAAAAGGAAACTTTTACAAGACAGCTAATCGACCAGCGATGCTGTATGGGTCAGAATGTTGGACAATTAAGTGACAGCATGTACAGAAGATGAGTATAAATGAGATGAAAATGTTAAGATGGATGTGTGGACATACAAAAATAGATAGGATACGAAATGAAGTTATCAGACAGAAAATGGTAGGGCTTCGGTAGAAGATAAGATGAGGGAGTCACGACTAAGATGGTATGGTTATGTGAAACGCAAACCAATCACAGCTTCTGTTAGGAGATGTGAAGTTTGGGAGTTAGCACGTGTCAAAAGAGGACGAGGGAGACCTAAAAAGATCATGAGAGAAGTCTTGGAATATGATATGGCCTATCATAATCTTATAGAAGATGATGTACATGATAGATTGGAATGACGCTGTCGTATTCATGTAACCGACCCCCCACTTGATGGGATAAAGACTTGATTTGTTGTTGTTGTTGTTGTTGGTAATGCATAAAGGTAAGAGAGAATCGACGACCGACAAGAGGATAACATAAGGATACGCATTGGGGCGTTTTAAACACATCAGGATACCCATTGAGTGTTATCGATTTGCCACACTACCATATTAAATCCATGTTAGTAGAGTCTAAAATTTTGTGACCATGGAAGGTCTGTATCGCTTAGATTAAAGATGCAGTGCCACCATGATTCAAAGTTTAAAGCTCTATGGGAGTGGATCGACTTGAAGAGTATAACTGGACCAATCGGTTTCAATAAAATGCGCGCAATCTTGTGAAAAATACAATTGGCCTGATAATGTTTTGTTTTCTTAAATAGAGTCGTTTTCAAAATGATTTTGACAAATTAATACAACCCAAATGGAAGAATGTTGGAATATTTATTCAAATATTCTCTTAAGTGTGGGTTATATTAATTATAAGTAATCAGGTTAGTTAATTGATCCGATAAATCATGGTTACAAACTCTTAATCAAGTCGAATATGGATTGGGTAGTGTGGACTGGGTTTCAAGCCCAATGGGCTAGGCCTAGTGAGCCCGTGATGAGAGGATTTATTAGGATTTCTATATATATGAGTTAGGTCGTCTTCTCTGAACCTCACTTCATTATTACGTACGCTCTGAACGTACAAGGTACCTCATCGAGCCAGTGATCGAGGTCATCAGAGGAGTAATACCAGTCCCGTTCTAATATACCTATTTCCACTACAGATCTAAAATCAAAATTATGAAAAACTTTAAAGATAATTTTTTATATGTTTATGCTCTTAAATATGATGTTATATATCAATGTATGGTCAAATTAAATCAACCAATGCTTACAAGCTGATCTCTACGAGATCTCCCAGTAGTTGGCTGATCTCTACAAGATCATTAATTGATCAACACGAACCTTGTTACGATATCAATTCCCGGCACACTTTATCCACCACTTCGACCATTTTCACTTTCATGTGTCCCGCAAATCTGACTCGGCAGAGGTATCTCAAGAAGAGTGACATCAGAAAAGCATATACAACACTCGAGATTTCTGTGAATACACCAGGTGCGTAACAAGTTCCTTCCTAATTCAACTCTCAACACGTAGTTCAAAACAACGGAATACTGGTGACATGAAGGAATAACCGCAAAGAGAAGCAAGGAATGTATTCCCAAGGCAATACAAGTTTTGATGTAGTAGAGTTTGAATCCTTTGCAAACTAATGGTCATATCATGCTACACAGTCAAAGATACAACTTCAGGTAAAGCAATAGTAATTACAGTGGATAGACAATGATTATCATGACTGGTAAAAAATCAAGCGTATATATTATTCCAAAATCAAAAAAATAAAATAAAATAAATGATGAGTGTGTATGCTAAACAGCACTACGTTGGGAATTTCCCGTGTAGGAAAAAATTATTTGAACTTGGGACGATGTCAGGCAAGGAATACCGGCATATGCAAGTTCTCGAGGCCTGCATTAACGGAAGAGAAAACAGAAAGAAAATCAGTCATCACAAAAAGAGCTAAAGAAAAGCCAGGAAATAACAAGAGGACCAAAAGAATTATCACAAGATGAAAGGAAAAATCAGAAATGAAGATGGTTACAAGAAGCTGTAAACTCGGGATATTATTGTACTAGTAGCAAAGGAAAAGAATGCCCAAAAAACGGAGGAAATGCAAGCAGGGTAAGGCGTATGTGCAGAGGAGCATTTGAATTGGCAAGGTACATGTGAGGAGGAGCATAACGCCTAGTAATTTCATACAGAATAATGCAAGCAAGATTAATGAGCTCAACAATGCAGACTCAGGCCCATGTAAGACGTCATTGTAGTTTCTGGTAAACTGTGTCTTGTAAGCGACCAAAACACTAACAAAACCACATGATGCAAACAGCAAGTCAGCAATATCGACATAAAAGACTTGGGTATCATCACACTAAAATTTCATATAGATAGGGAGAGGAGAGCTCAACAATTGAAATTCTGTATGGATAGGGAGAGAAGAGCTCAACGTGTTATTGAAAATTGACTTATGCTTAGCCATACTGAAAGACTAAAAAAACCCCTCATCACAATTAGGTATTATCAAAGACTCGTTGTGCCGTTTACAGAATTAAGAAGAATATCGGAAGCACTCACTTCAGGATCAGACTAGGAGGAAAACCTTGATGAGACTCAGCTTGCTGCCAATCCTAGGGTCGGTTTCTTCCCTTGTCATCTCTGCCGGGTAGGAATACATCTCAGAAAAGCATCAAGACATAAGTTATTCCTTTCAAGGGTATTAGTCCGTTGATACTCGAACAACAATTCCGCTAGGTGTTTGAGCAGTCTTCAGCTGACCAGAGCCAATTAAATCGCGGAGATGAAATCTCATATCAAGGGGTGAGAACCGAAGTCGCTTTTTCTCTAAAGGGGCTAACATCATCTCCTTGTATTTTCTACGACTTAAAAGGGATAGAAGTTCCTTTCTTCCCTGAAATGAACACATTATGGGAAATAATTACGAGAGAAACGTGATCAAGGTAGCAAATTCCATTCAAACAAAGTAAATCATTGAATATAACTCTGAAGCATTTTGTATAGTGTAAACCAATCCTGAGTAATCCAACCCCATATTTGAAATGTTTTTTGACATTCACAGAAATGCTAGACAATATTTTCAAATTTTCCTACTCTTCAAATGCTCGCCCGACTCCCAACATGGATATGACATCAACATTTGAGCTCTTCATAATGACCAATACATTTTTTAAAATTATCCCAAAAACCAATGGCAGAGAACCAAAAATGTGCACCTATTTTATACTTATTCACAAGCAACATCTACCAGAGTGCAAGCGGAAGAGCTCATTTTACCTGTTCAAGCAGCATTAAAGAACCGAGTTTAGAAATCAGTCTACAGTACAAAGTACCCATCTGACAGAAAAATAAGGGGCCCACACTTCCCAATTCCTGGCGGAATCATTACAACTTTTGATAAAACTAAGAAGTCAAAAACAGACTCAAATGACTTCAATGAAGCAACAAATGTTTCTTTTGTCCGGCAGATAAAGTATGTACTCCCTCTCTTTCAAAAAAGAAAAAAAAAAAGTACGTACTCCCTCCGACCCATAAATTTTACATCGTTTTGACTTTGTATGCGTGTCGCTATAAAGTTTGACACATGTACAACGACAATCAAACGTAATTTTTTTAGAAATCTATCGTCAAACATCAATGATTGTGCAAGTTACGTACTTCAATTTAATACATGTTACGGGACGATCAGATGTGATTTAATAAGAAAACGAAACTTATATTCATACGAACAGAACAGTGCAAAATACGTATATATTGCAAAATATGTGAGACGGATGGAATAGCATTTAGTTTACATAGTTAGCCTTACGCTAGTCAAGATAACATAACAAAATACCAATTCAATTCATCTCACATCTTCACATCCTATATGATGATCTCATGATCATTGCTTATTGTAGAAAAGAAGAAGAAACCGAATTTTTAAGAGGGAACACATTAAGAAAATATTTATGTTATTCGAGAAGGCAGCAATTAAGTATCCAACAAATAGAAAGTGCACATAGATCAATGGTATCTTAGGTAGGGTCAAATCGGACGAACAGTTTCGATTTTGATCAAACCTGTTCCGATTCTAAGGATGAATCGTCGATTCCTCCTGAACCGATTGGGAACCGGACTAAAGCGGGATGAATCGGGCCGGTTCAACCCGATGAATCGGGTGAAACGAGCAGGGAGAATCGGGTAAATCGTTGGTTCACTATTTTTCTTTATATTCACAAAAACAAATATGATAACCACTTTAAAATATGAGATTGATATTTGTCTCTTACAATATAATATTACGGGTCAGAACCTTTGAAAGATTCGATTGATCTCAATAAATTATTTAATGTTGAGGATCCACTTGTGGAGAGAGCCGTTAAGAAACAATCAACTACTCCTCTCCCTATATATAATTGATCTCAATCATCCTTAATTAGAAGGTTATCCTTATCTAACTAATAGTGGATTCTCATCTTTTAAAGTGATGGTCTTGAGCTAAGTTGAAGATTTTTCAAGATAAGAATGCCTTTAGTTCACAAGCTTAGATTGTCAAGATTAGATAAGGTGACCTATAAATATGAGCACCTTACAAGCTTAATATGTACAAAAAAAAAAAAAAAAAAGAAGCTCAAGTAGTCTTGTAAAGAACTTGCTTTCCTTCTTCCTATTGTTCCACTTCTCTTCTTTATTCCAATAAAATTAATGATGTGAGTGTTAATTACCACATTGTGAAAGTATGAGATTTACTTTGATATGATCCTCGAATAATTTATCGATATTTGGTGTTTATTTTATAAGTGCCTAATATCGATTATTAATCCAACAAATGGTATCAGAGTAAAGTTGGGTTAATCATAACGTGATGAAATTAATCTCGAAGGTCGTGTCATATAGTCGATCAATGATCGAAGTACGCGAAAGTTCTGTTGGTACACAGTCGCTATGACGTTGGTTGGTCACGGACTAGACTTACTTGGTTAAAAAATACCGTGGTAATTTATTTTTTACTGTTTCGGTCAAAAGTTTTAACTGATCCCGTAAAAAAATTATTGTGATTTTATCAAGCTATCATGGCAAAAAATGCAAACAATACTCAAGTCGAGAAGCTCAACCACGACAATTACAGTACTTGGAGCGTTCGCATCAAGTACTATTTTGTCGATAAAGATTTCTAGGAGATCGTTGGAGGTTCTGAAACGACACCACCCATGGAGAAAGAGGACGAGATCAAGAAGTGGAAGTTCAAAGCGGGTAAGGCCATGTATGCCATATCTATCTCCAAAGAAGATGAATTCTTACATCGCATCAAGGATCTCGAGAAGCCCAAGGAAGCATGGGACGTACTAGCCACCCTATTGGCCAGAACTAATAACGCACAATTGCAAAGGTTAGAAAATGAGCTTATGTCAATCTCACAACGAGAACTGTCTATAAGCCAGTACTTCACTAAGGTTAAATCCTTATGTGAAGAAATCACTAAGTTGGATACAAAAGATCCAATTAATGACACAAGGTTGCGGAGGATAATAGTTCACGGGTTAAGACCAAAATTTAATGGCCTTATTATAGCAATCCGTGGATGGGCCACTCAACCGACTTTGACTGAGTTGGAGAACATACTGGCGAATCTAGAGTATCTGGACAAGCAGATGCCTGGAGTGTCTCTTAAGGAAAAGGAGAAGGCTCTCTTTAGCAACAAGAGAGAAAGTTTCCAGAAGAGAACTGTTGCCTCGTCGAGCAACAACGAGGGTGACAAGTCCAAGAGTAAGCCGGGCTCTTCTCAAGGACGCCAACCATGGAAGAGCTCACAACAAAGGGGAGTTCAACCACAACGACGCGACGAATACAGGAGGAATCAATGTCGCAATGAGGAGTGCTACAACTGCGACAAGAAGGGGCATTATGCTTGAGATTGCTAGTATAAGCAAGAGAAAGTTAACACTGCTACTTCAACCTCTAAGCATAACAAGAGCGAAGATGAATGGGATTTTCAAGCTTCACTTGCTATAGAAGAGGTGGCGATCGAATCAAGGGGTTCGATGAAACCAGTGGAGGAACTGACACTTACCGTTGAAATGATGATTGGATCGTTGACTCTGGGTATTCCAATCATATGATTGGAGATGAAAGGAAGCTTCAAGACCTGGCGTAGTACAAAGAAGGTCGTGTTGTTGTCACAGCAGACAACACGAAGATGCCAATCAGTCAAGTTGGCAAAACCATGGTGGTTCTCAGGTACAACTCTAACACTATAGAGTTAGATAAGGTGCTACACGTGTCAGAAATGAAGAAGAATTTATTGTCTATTTCACAACTCATATCAGATGGGAATTATTTTGTCTTTGGACCATCCGATGTGAAGGTCTATAGCAACTTAAAACCATCAAGTACACAATTAATGGAGGGACGACGGCTTGAGTCTATCTACGTGATGTCTGCTCAAGAGGCATACGTAGATAAAACAGGGAAGAATGAAATCTCCGACCTATGGCATGCACGCTTAGGTCATGTCAGCTATCATAAACTGAAGCTGATGATGAAGAAGTCAACACTCAAAGGTCTTCCCAAGCTAGATGTTCGGGATGACATTGTATGTGCTAGTTGTCAATATGGTAAAGCACATCAATTGTCATTCGAGGATTCCAAGTTCAGATCCAAGGTGCCTCTAGAGCTGGTCCATTCTGATGTGTTTGACCCAGTGAAGCATCCGTCAATAAGTGGTTATCGTTTTATGATCACTTTTATTGATGATCATTCGAGATATGCATGGGTTTACTTCATGAAAGAGAAATCAAAAGCTCTTTTGAAGTTCAAGGCTTTCAAAGAAGAAACTAGAAAAGAGCTGAACCTGGAGATCCAGTGCCTGCGCAGCGATAATGAAGGAGAGCACACCTCAAGAGAGTTCATAGCATACCTTCAACAATGTAGAATACGTCGACAGCTGACGTGTCCTAATACACCACAACAAAATGGAGTTACGGAAAGGAAGAATCCGCACTTGGTGCAAACTTGTGGGATATGTTGCATACCAAGAATGTGCCACCTTGATTTTGGGCCGAGTGCATGAAAACTGCAGCACATGTGACAAATAGGTTGCCCAAGGTAAATCTTGAATTTGTCTTCCCGTTCAAGAAGCTTTATAACCTAAAGCCTGCGGTGAACCATTTCCGAGTATTTGGCTGTGTCTGTTATGTGTTCATACTAGATCATTTTCGAAGTAAGTTCGATAAGAAGGCGATTCGGTGCATCTTTCTTGGTTATGACAACCAACGAAAGGGTTGGATTTGTTGTGATCCGAACACGGGTCAATGCCACAGCTCAAGAAGCGTGGTATTCGATGAGGCTTCATTCTGGTTGTCCCCACAATACGTGGCATTATCAGATACAAAGGAGTTTTAAGTACAGGTTCAAGAGAGGCTTAGAAAGCAACCAGAAGTTGATGATGATGACCAGAAGACTCCAAGTTCAGAAAAACAATAACTTTTTCAAGAAGAGCCCACTCAATCACCAAGGAGTCCCTGAAAAAGTGGAGTACGCATGATAACTGAAGAAGACAGGCCGACACAATATGAGGAGATCGAGGATGTTGAAGATCCTTCTCCAGGACTTCGAAGGATCGGTAGAATCCGAAAACCAAACCCAAAATATGCTAATGCTACTTTGGTCGAGGACGATATGTCAAGAGAGCCAAGCAGTTAACATGAAGCTTCACGAGAAGTAGAATGGAAGAAGACGATGCAAGAAATAGATGCCTTGAACCAGAATGAGACTTGGGATCTCGTGCCGAAACCAGAAGGTGCATAACCCATCTTATGCAAGTGGGTATAAAAGATCAAGACTCGTCCAGACGGATCCATCGACAGATACAAAGCTCTTTTAGTGGCTTGAGGATTCTCATAAAAATACGGACTAGACTATTATGAGACGTTCACTCCGGTTGCCAAGATCATTATTGTCTGTGTTTTTTTGGCATTAGCAGCAAGCAAGTCATCGAGGCTCTAACAGATGGACGTGAAGAACGCTTTCCCGCATGGTGAGCTCGATCGGGAGATCTACATGGATCAACCTCAAGGCTTCGAGAGCAAGTCAATCCCAACTATGTCTGCAAGCTGAAAAAAGCGCTTTATGGTTTGAAACAAGATATGCTAAGATAGAAGAGTTCATATTGCAGAGTGGATACTCTGTTGCACCAGCCGATTCAAACCCGTTTGTAAAGACTCAAGATGGCAAGATTACAACAGCCTTTGTCTATGTTGATGATCTCATTATCACTGGAGATGACGATGATGCGATACACAGAACCAGAAGCAATCTTTCGGCCCGATTTCAGATGAAGGAGCTTGGTCTTGAAGTGCAAAAAACTAAGAAAGGGTTGTTCCTTGATTAACAGAAGTATGCCAAGGATCGACTTCAGAAGTATGGGATGGTCGACTGCAAACCAGTGTCAATACCAAGGGAGGTTCATCTCAAGTTATGCTCTACAGAAGGGAAGGATCTTGAAGATAGTACCATATACAGAAGTATGTAGTTTAATCTACCTAACTTTTTCAAGACCTGACATCTCATATGCTGTTGGCGTGGTTAGCCGATTCATGCAGAGTTCGAAGAAACCACACCTGAAAGCAGCTTGTCGGATTCTGAGGTATGTGAAAGAAACTTGTGATTATGGTCTCTTAGACAAGAAAGGAGGCATTAGTCAAGTCACCAGATACTGTAATGCTTATTATGTTGGAGACTACGATACACGTCGATCCACCTCAGGATACGTGTTCAATCTAGGATCAAGAGCTATTTCTTGGAGCAGTAAGAGACAACCAACACTGTTACTATCAAGTACTGAAGTGAGTATCATGCAGCAGCCGCAGCTACCAAGGAGTGTAGTTTGTTGATACATTTACTGAAAGATCTTTATCAATCCGTTGATTGTCCAGTGGATATATACTGTGATAACCAATCAGCTATTCGCCTAGCGGAGAACCCAGTGTTTCATGCTACGACAAAACATGTGGAGGTACACTATCACTTTATTCGTGAGAAAGTACTTCTGAGAGAAGTTGAGATGAAATATGTGAAGACCGTAAATCAGATAGCAGATATCTTCATCAAAGGTCTTACTAGAGCAAACTTTGAACAGTTTCGCAGTCTACTAGGAATGATCGCTATTTCAACGATTAAAAAAAGTAGTCATTGAGGAGGAGTGTTAAAAAACAATCAACTACTCCTTTCCTCACATATAATTGATCTCAATCATCCTTAGCTAGAAGGTTATCTTTATCTATAATTGATTCTTATCTTTTAAAGTGGTGGTCTTGAGCTAAATTGTAGATTTCTCAAGATAAGAAAGCCGTTAGTCCACAAGCTTCGATTGTCAAGATTAGACTAAGTGGCCTATAAATATGAACACCTTACGAGCTTAATATGTACAATAAAAACAAGCTCAAGTAGTTTTGTAAAGAGCTTGCTTTTCTTCTACCCATTGTTCCGCTTCTCTTCTTTGTTCCAATAAAATTAATCGTGTGAGTATTAAACACACTGTGAAAGTGTGAGATATACTTTGGTACGATCCTCGGATAATTTATCGATATTTGATGTTTATTTTATAAGTGCCTAATATCGGTTATTAATCCAACATGAACAAGAGAATTGGAGGAGTCAACACTTGATACGGAGGATGCTCAACCAAATCCTCAGGTGAATAACGCTTTAGCCGATGAGGACGACACTCTTCATTTTATTTATGGTGGATATGACGATTATAGCAGATTTTCATGGGGATTTGATTATAAAGTCGTTCGACATTTTTCATTTTTTTAGATTTTACGTGTTGGTTTATATATTGAGTGAATTCGAACTTCTATTTCAATGATTTATACTTTTTAATGATGCTTGAATTATTTATGTTACAAAAAATGGCAATCAGTTCGATTCGCCCTCGAATTGTGAATCGTACCGGTTCGAAAAACCTTGTTGAAAACATAACGATCAAAACTTTAATAAATCGATCAGCATAAAAGCATATTTCCAAAAGACTCAAGTTCACAGACTTGTGATTTACAATTTCAGGATTTATGGAATGTCCAAGCACAAGAGTGACAACCTAGCGCACCCTAGCCACTAATTCACTTATTTAATTCTTAAGCTTATTTACAACCCATCAAGTTTTGAAAATCACAGCACAGCAAATAAGACAGGGAAATCGTATTATCTCCATTTAAAAGCAACAGTAAACCAAAAGGAAACACAAACCTGGGACAACCCTTTGAGTGTCAAACCAAAGTTTGGAATGGCAAACCAATACATGTCAGGATCTATTAGTTGCCGGGTCTGGGAGACATGAAAAGAAGTGAGAAAGAAACATTACAATGGAGCAGTAGAGACTGCAAAATGATTCTGCAATGACAACATGTGATTGAACTGCGATTATCTCATAGAAAAGGTGGCAGCAAAGCCAGACTTTTACTCACTAGTACACCGGCATTCATTAGGAGGGAAATGTGTCCATCCTTCACCTTCCCCCCAGCCGACAATAGCACACACTGCAATGTAGCAGAATTCTAACATGATGCTTACAAGAATGACATATGACAGATCATAATAATATTTGTTCCACAAGAAGTCCTGCGATACCAAGAAGCAGTATCTAACATCAGTTAGCTTATTTTTGTTTAGCACGAAGGAGTCTAGGAGATCTAACATCAGTTATGTAATTCCAATCAGCCGAGAGAATAACCATCAGTCATCAAGCGATAAGGAAATTTGATTGAATGCAAATAACTTCAATACTACAATGAGAAAGTGTAGCATGTAGAATGCAAGTTGGCAATTGAGCACCTTTTGGTAGATAAAGTTACAATGCAGAGATCAAAAGTGCAACAAAAAAAATTGAAAGAACTCATTACAAAATAATAGACTATCAGAAACAAAAAGTAGAGAATAACCTTAGTTCCTCATTTGAAAATTTTAAATAGCTTACGAGCTCTTGGTGCCCAATATTTGGTTCCAGCTTGGACATGATAACGTGAGACTTGAACCAATCAAAAACTGCATCATCTTCCTCCTCGGATTCAAACTTTTTAATGACATGATCTACCTACAAAAAACAAGGTACTGCTGACAAGGTCTATAGTTTACCAATTGCAAGTTCTAATCAAGAACTCTATACAATAGAAGTAACTCTCATGTTTAAAGGAACAAGCTGCAAGCTCACATGAAAATATCTAAAATCCAAATAATTTCATAGCAGTGAATAAAGATAGGGAGAAGATACAAGTTACCTGGGCAATGTAGTCATCAAGAAACATTATAGCATGGTCATCTTGGCCAGTATTCAATTTGAAAATTCGTAGAACTCTCTCCCTCCTTAACGACTGCATCAATAGAACAAAAATCACTTCTTCGCCAGAAAAATAAATGCGGGATGCGAAAGCTAGAAGACAATAACTATGTGAAATATCCTTAAGACAATATGCTAAATTGAAAAGCATAAACTTTAGGTGGGCAAAACGTTCAAGAAAAAAATATCAAAACGAAGAATCAATCGCCTTCATTTTTGTTTTATGTTGACATGATATTCAAGCTCATCTCTTTTCTTCTTCTTTTTTTTTTTTTTTTTTTTGTGTTTTGTCTTTTTCTTTATTCTTTTTTTAATTTTGAAGTTCACTATTTGCGACAACAATACCAAACAACCTCTCACGCTTACACCCGAAGTTCAATTCGCAATCCTTCCTAATATCCGTTGGACTACCGAAAATATTACAACCAGATTACACCTAATTAGCTTTTTTAATCTTATTAAAAATTAAGATACTAAAAGTGAGGCCTTCCATCATACGCTAGAGATTTTAGTAAAATTGGCTTCTCAATGTAATAAGTATAGTGTGGCATGAGATACAAATTTAAATCATGCAACCCATTTGTTGTGGTGTTCGTATGTCTGGCACTTCATATATGAGGGCCTAGTGCATTGCCCAAACATCAAACCTATGGAAGGCATTTGCGTTATGGGAGAACTTAGGACATTATACCCTAAGCTTGAACTTCTCGTTGAGTTATTTCTCAAAAATCTAACTAAGGTGAAACACATCAAGAAGAACTCTAAGCTTCCATGTAAATGCTGAACGGAGAGGAAAGGTTGTTAAGGTGATCAGAGATACGGAGAAGCAAAACAACAAAGCTCATAAACAATGTCATCCAGAAATTAAAACGACTTCCCAGCTTCTTTGCGGTCAGAGAGTTAAAGCCTGACCACGAAAACCATATAAGCATGAAAAAGCTTTCTACATTCACGAGAAGCTTCTCCAGAATAGAAATTTAAAAGCATAGCTGCACCAATGGGAATTTGACCTATTGATAACGGAAAGCAAAGTCCAAACTTACAACCTGACCTCCAATTCACGGTCAACCTGAGTTCGGTCCTTGACACTGCTGTATAATTGTGAACGTAGAATAAAAGGCTGAAGCGAAACCTGGAGCATAATATCAACATTAACAACCAATGGAACTTCCAAGTTCCATCAACAAAAGAATTTGATGCAGCAACAAAACAGTTTACCTGCCTTCGCTTAGCATCTTGCATTTTTTTTATCAATCATTGCCAATTGGCTCATGCTTTTCATCCTAGTCCTTTTGTTATTCATAGTTCAATTTCTGACCTTAAAAAAACTGAAACAAAAAGAATTTTAACCCAATAGAATCTTCAGTAATCCAGTTTCTATAATGTGAGTTAGGACAAGCTGAACCATATTGAAATTAAATGTCTGTGGCTATCCAATATCCAGAAAATAAATAGACAAAAGAACTAAATTTTAAACTATAACATTTTTCCACTGCACAAATTAACAATAACGACCCAAGTACCCAAAGTCCCGTGGATGCAAAACACATTCATTCTTGTCTAGTAAATGTTTGATAGAGTAGCCAAGCAATTCCTCAATTCAACAAGTGTATTGATTTGATGATGTATATTATATTCATCGTCCTCAAACAAATGACCAGTTATCTCCAAAATAAACACAGCAAAGCTAGCCCTGGAAATCTTTATCCACATCCTCCTTCAAAACTTATCATATTAGAGTTCAGCGGCGAAGTTCCAAGACTTCTGCCGCATAGATAGACAATACATGCCGGCAGCCATTTACTTAACATGTAGAGCTGATACATATACTTGGTAGTGTACGTAGCCGACCCAGTCATCAAATCACACCATCAACAAAAGACACCAATCAGCTCAATCACACTTGTTCGGAGCAACAAAAATTCGACAAATACACACATTTCACAGCATATGTACACACATTTCACAGCAAATCACAAACCAACCTTCTCGATCTTGGGAAACTGAGCACGCATCATCCGAAGCGCAATCATCGTATCATTGAACACAAGGCTATCCTCTGCAAACCAAAACCAATAAAATTCTATCACTTTCACGCAAAAAAAAGGTTCCGTAAACACAACATCAACGATGATATCTGAGATAAAGTCGTCGCTGATTGAAAATGGACACACACCAAGGGAAAGATCCCGATCAGACTCATCTCCACCGTCGATTCCTGATCTGTTAATCTCGACGCGGCTGTCATCGTCTTCGGATCTTCCCTTCCGTTTCCTGGATTCCGATTTCGAAGGCGTCAAATTTTTGGTGTGCTATACGAGATCGAAATGGTCAACGGAAAGAATCATGAGATAGTACATTTTTGTTACTTCCATCGGTACCTTATGATTTGTAATACTAATATTTGTTTTGGATAGTTTTAAAATAGGATTTAGTTAATGCAATATTAACATTATGTTCTATTAATGATGAATGGATTGTGAAAATTAAATGATTAAGAAATTTTAAAAGTAAAAAAAAAATTTTTAAAAAATCTCTATCATTGAATGTGTCCTAACAATACATAATTTGTATGTTGATAGCAATAAACTTTCTTCTTCCTTTAAACTATACGGGGTATGTGTTTTTTTTTAAAGTTTTTATATGAAAAAAAATCAAATCATTATAATATATTTTATTAAAAAAAATTCTCTCAATTGTTACCATAAAACCCACCATCATTTAAAAAAAATTTATATTCATCAAATTTAATAAAAATTCAACACACATATAAAATTTGTATCGAATCAAAGTATTGCATTTAATTCCGGATGGATGAGTAAGTAAATTGGGTAAAAATACCCAATATTAATTTCACTTACGTTTTAACACTCATTTTGATTTATGAATTATAACAATATCTCTGTGAACTCTATATTATATATGTGTGTATCGTAGTTTTATGTATATGAACGATAAAAATCAAAATAAGTATTAAAACGCAACTGAGTTTAAAACAAAGGGAGAAAAAAAAAGGAAAGGAATATAAAATATTCATTTTTCATCCTTAATGCTTGTAAATTTTTAAAGATAGGATGGGAATGATTTCCTTAGTCATGTTTGTAAAATAGCAAGAACAGAAACACAAGGAAATTTTTTGATCAAATTATTCACCTATCCTTGATTTTAAAACAAAACAACACATAACAAGTGTGGGTATATTTGAAATTAAAAAAAAATCATAAATCATATTTTTCTTTCCTTTCAAATCCCCCCATTTGTGGCAGGAAAACTTTATTAAAAAAAAATAGATCTCATTTTCTCTCAAATCCATTTCTTTTTTTTCAATAATAAATTCACACGTTGAATAATACAAAAAGTGATTTGTTATATTTATTTTGAGATAAAAGGAATACATGATAATCATCTAATGTGCAAACATATTTTCTACATATATGTCTAATCTTACAATCGTAATCTATGAAGTGAATTTGTCAACCAAAAATGGATTAAAACTAAAATCTCGATTCGAAACGTCTTCATCACAATTTACGCACAATCAAACATTCATTCAGTATTATTTTAATGATCAATCTTCGGATGATCATAACATGATGTTGTCACTCGATAGGTTTATCTATAGGTTGGAAGCATTGGATGCTGAATAAACTAACACTCATAAAACAATAAGACGTGCAACGTAGAGAAATGGGAGGAAGATGGGAGTAGTGATATTGAGAAAGCGACTTCCGACAAACTCTCAACACCCGTAAAAAAGATTAGGAAAGTGTTGAGAGAGTGCCAGTTAACAGGAGAGCGAGCGAGCAAGAGAGACGCGTATCCTTCGCTGGATCTCATCACACATACATTCATCAAACCACACCACTTTCCCCCATTTCTCTTCAACAGCTCTTTCCACATCTATCTATCTCATCGCTGTTGTTCACACTAAGGTGATGATTTCATTCCCCAGATCTGTGCCCTAATCCACATTTTCTAGTGCATTATCTGAATTTCCTTTTTTGATTGATTTCGATTCCATTGATTTGAATGTCGCAATGTGTGGTTTCAATGATTGTGTTTGGGATCGTTTGTTTGCCTTTTTGTTTTTGTCATTTATGCTATTTGTGGAATCGAATCTCAGTTTCGGTGCCGACAGTGTCTTTGTTTCTCATTCATTATCGTTTCTATGACTTTGTTTGGGAATTGTTGCTGTGTCGGTGATCTGGATTCCGGTGCTGTACATCCCTCTGTTTTCATTATTAGCTGAATTAATGATTTTTTTATTTTTCCTATGGTATTTATTAAGCAGAGTTATTATGCTTGCAAATTGGGATTAGGGTGATCTGTTATCTAATGATGAAGGTAGATCTGTCTGACTTTCTTTTCAATATGGATGATTAATAATCCTTGTCCAAAATTTGACTTTTGTAAGTGCGATTTATTCTTTTCCATTTGGAAGCCTCACATTTTTACATCCCTCTAATCTTGTCTAATACGATGAGCCAAATCGCGATTTTTGTATGTTATAAGAAGGATTGATGATGGAATTGCTGTTTAAAAGTTTGTGAGTTGTGTTAGGCCGAGGGCATGTTAAGATTGGCTGAGGTTCTAGTATTTGTATTATAGTGGCAAATCTATTGATAATAGGAAGATCAGCGGATTACGCCACCTCTGTTTGCGGTCGTATGGCTCGATGAGACATATGAGGACCTAGCTTTTTGAGTAATTAGGCGTTGAACATTAGGATAAATATTTCTGATTAACCTTGTTTATGGGAGGTCCCCCACCCTCACCAAATGTAGTTTATACTTTGTATTGCTCTTGTTGTCCTGCATTCTTTTACTTTTTTTTTTCTTTCTTTTTGGTTTTTTGTATTTTTGTTTTTTGGTTCGTCTTTTTGGGATGTTACTGCTTTTTTACCTCTATGCATCGGTCTTTTTCCCCCATTCTATAATGTACTACATTATTAAAGACCAAACTTATGTGAAGGTTATATTGAAACATGTTAAGAGCGAGGCTGCCTTCCTGTAACGGAAGATTAAAATTACTAATTAGAATCCAAGTAGAGTAACAAGATTCAATCTGTATAAGTTGTGAGGGTTGATCACGATCGAATATCAAAGCATTGATTCAAATTACCTGGAATGGGTTTTCCTGCATGGTCATATTACCTGGGCTTAAAATTACTCTTTTTGATTCTGGAGCACATTGTATCAGTTCATATTGCCTCGTTTCATGTTTTATGACCAAGCATATTCATTGTACTTGTAGGTTTTTTTTTTTCAGTACAAGCTTCCTGGAATCTTGCTAGTCTTTACTTTTTTTCCGTGCTGATCTTGCTTACCAATATTCTATATGTGTTTTCACAGTCAAGCATCGGTTCTGGGATTGAGTTGGCTGTGGACCATCTAGGTTTCCACATGCTGGTCTGAGTTGGAGAAGGGGTGTTTCTATTCAGTGCAAGATGAATAGGGGAAGGGCTGACGGCGGCCAGAAGAGGTTGATTCTTGTTGTGATCGCCGCAGTCATTTTTGGTTGTGTTTACATCTACTCCCGAAACAGTGGTCAATCACCTGTAGAGCTTGGGAGTAGATCATTGAAAAGATTAAGTTCTTCATTTGGGGGGGATGAAGATGCTGATTCTTCCACCACATCAAGTGAAGATGGGGATGGTGATGTTGAGCTGAAGAGCATTCCTGTGAGTTGCATTTCTATTTAAGTTTCTTTATTACGTTTGCCTATTGGGTTGTACACCATGACCTATATGTGTAGATGATGAAAGTTTTCTCTTTCCATTTGTATAGGTCTGTGATGATCGACATTCGGAGCTCATTCCTTGCCTAGATAGGAACTTTATCTATCAGATGAGGCTGAAGTTGGACTTGAATGTGATGGAGCACTATGAAAGACATTGCCCCCCTCTCGAAAGGCGATACAATTGTCTGATCCCCCCTCCTAAAGGGTACAAGGTGCTCTATTCATTTTTTTTTTATTTTTTTTCATCCCGCAGCCGAAACCATGAAAAAGAGGTGTACTCACCTGTGATGGTAAAGTACAAGGTTTCATGATGTGATATGTGCAGATTCCGATTAAGTGGCCGAGAAGCAGAGACGAAGTGTGGAAAGCAAATATACCTCATACGCATCTTGCAACAGAAAAGTCGGACCAGAACTGGATGGTTGTCAGAGGTGAAAAAATTGTATTCCCTGGTGGAGGAACCCATTTCCATTATGGAGCTGACAAGTACATCAAAGCAATGGCAAATGTAAGTGATTAGAACTGGCATGCGCATCTTCTGGAATTTCACCTTCAGAACTGGCCTTTGTTCAAATACTTGTACTCCTTCCTATCCTGGGATCTTATCTTCACTTTGCATAGAATACTATTTCACCATGTCCTGATCAGATTTGACTGTTTCCCCTTGTGTTCTTAGTTAGGTTCCTTTGTCTCATGAAATTTATACGATTCAATAGGCTGTGAGGTTTTTTCTTTTCTTTTATATTTAGCTATGACTAGCTTATAATCTATGAATTGGTTGCTATTGGTGAAAATTTTGCAGATGCTTGGCTTTCCAGGTGATATTATAAACAATGGGGGCAAGGTCCGAACGGTTCTTGATGTTGGTTGTGGTGTTGCAAGTTTTGGTGCCTATCTTCTGTCCTATGATGTAATTGCGATGTCGTTAGCCCCCAATGATGTGCATCAAAATCAGATTCAGTTTGCCCTGGAAAGAGGAATCCCTGCATATCTTGGTGTTCTGGGGACGAAAAGGCTGCCTTACCCCAGCCGCTCATTTGAACTAGCTCACTGCTCTCGCTGCAGGATTGACTGGCTTCAGAGGAATGGGATCCTCCTTCTCGAGCTAGACCGAGTGCTTAGACCAGGAGGTTACTTTGCATACTCATCTCCCGAGGCTTATGCACAGGACGAAGAGGATCTTCGAATATGGAGAAAAATGAGTGCCTTGGTGGAGAGAATGTGTTGGAAGATAGCTTCTAAGAAGAACCAGACCGTTATCTGGGTCAAACCTCTGACAAATGATTGTTACATGGAAAGAGAACCTGGCACCCAACCTCCCATGTGTAGATCGGATGATGATCCAGATGCTGTATGGGGAGTGCCTATGGAAGCTTGTATTTCGCCTTACTCTGACCGTAAGTCTACTTCCTACTTTGTTTCGTAGTTCACGATAATAAAGTGAAGAAGGCTTCTGAACGAATATAACTTTCTTAACTGTTTCCTTTATGCAACCCTTTTATCCTCCTTAAGATCCTGTTGTATTGATTTGGATATGTGGCTAAGAAAAAAAATACTTTTTGATTTAGAAACTACTTTTAACAACTTTTATACTAGATCTTGCTTGTCCGTAGCAAGTACTCTAGCTCAATATCTCATCCATTTGTAGCCGCTTCCTCGCATAGATTAAGCTTTGTATCAGATGCAAGACAAGTGATTGGTTCATGCTGCATGTATGCCCGCCAACCATGCAAGAAATTCAGAAAATATAACATATGAAGCGATTTTATTTTTATTTTATTTTTTGGAACTTATCTCATTGTAGTTTTCTTTTTGCAATTGTTTTTTCTCAAATTGCTACTCAATGGCTTACATTGGTCCATCTCAGATGACCATAAAGCAAGTGGAAGTGAACTGGCTCCTTGGCCTGCTCGAGCCACTGCTCCTCCACCTCGTTTGGCTGACTTTGGCATCTCGAGTGACACGTTTCAAAAGGACACGGTAATGTTTGGGTTGACAGATCCCAGTTAAATCTTTATAATCTTTCACATGCTCATTTATAAGCAACATATTTGTGATGTTTGTTATCATTTAGGAACTCTGGCGCCGAAGAGTTGATGGCTACTGGGATCTCTTGGATACTAAGATAAAGCCTGATACTCTGAGAAACATAATGGATATGAAAGCAAACTTGGGTTCGTTCGCTGCTGCTCTCAAGGATAAACCTGTTTGGGTTATGAATGTGGTGCCAGAAGATGGACCCAAGACGCTAAAGATAGTCTACGACCGAGGTCTTATTGGCGCTACACATAATTGGTAAGAAAGATGTCCCTCTTTTCAAAACTTACGCTACACCCTTCGCTGCTGTTTTTATCCACCAAGCCTATGTTGAGCTTTTCCCTGTGAATTTGGCTCCTTTTCAAGTATTTTGGTTATCTCTGGTTTCACTTCTGTAGGGCCCATAACTAAATAAGGCATGCCTTACAGTGGAATAAGGCCATAGCCCCTTTGCTGTTCACACTTCAAACCATTCCCTGAGCCAGATTTAGCTATGAATCGATGTCTTATGGAAGCTAAACGGGGGACATTATTTAAAAACCATAGAAAATATTGCGTGTAACTTACCTAATCATGAAAATCAAGCTCTTAAATTATGTTGTGCTGATAACTTGCCATGATCTTGGTGGAAATAACTTAGACTGGTTTCTCTCTCTTAATATTGTAAGCAGCAGTTGCTATTTTCTGGATGCATACCAGGTGAATCTTTAAGTAACTGAACGAGCCCTCTAAGTCCGAGTTCTAGGTACGCATGTATGCTAGTTAGTGTGATGGTGTGGCTTGGAATACCACGCTAGATTTTGACTCTGTTACTGACGCTTTTCTCCTGACACTAAAGAGTGCATTTGTCTTGCTAATTTGGCAGGTGTGAAGCATTCTCAACCTACCCTCGAACTTATGATTTGCTTCACGCATGGACCGTCCTCTCTGATGTTGAAAAGAAAGGATGCAGTGTGGAGGATCTATTGATCGAGATGGACCGTATCCTTAGGCCCCAAGGTTTCATCATCATCCGAGATAAACAATCTTCAGTTGATGCAATCAAGAAATACTTGCATGCCTTCCATTGGGAAGCTATCAGCATGCCCACTCCTGGGTCAGACTCAGATGAGGAAGACGACGGCACGGTTCTTCTTATTCAGAAGAAGATTTGGCTCCCAAGCGATAGCCTACGAAACTCGGAGTGAGAAGTTCTCCATTGAAACAGCTTCCTCATTCAGCTTCAGGTATCACATCACGCAAACGCATCGAAGGTATTTTGGTTTTGTAGCATATGTTATATCGCAATATAACACTGAAATTGATTCTTATTGCAGAGCATGAGATGCATTTTATTCTTCAATTATTTTCTACTAGCACTTTGTAACATAGTAATTATTTTCACATTGCTCAAACAAGCCTCTGCAGCAAATAATTAAATGAAATGTTGTTATGTTTATTGTTATATGACTATATCTGATATGGGTGAGAAGAGGAGCGTGGGTGGTACGATGTTGGTCTTCTAGCTTTCATGAAATTTCACCAGGTTGTAATAATCAGTAGATGCCTCCGGAGTTTGGTGCTCATTTGGTTCTCTCATATTTTACCAAGATCATTAATTTCCATACAGGGTTGTTCGTATGGGTTCTATTAGTTTAATTTTGGTAATCTGGATGAGTTCATATCTATCATATTTGATAATGGATCATCAATTCATATGGAGTACAATATGGGTATGATTTGAAGTATGATAATATGAAGTTTGTTTAGAATATTATGAATATTTATCATACTTTTCATTGTTACAATTGTTACGAGACACCAATTAACTCATCTTCTTACAATAATCTTCAATACCAACATCAAATTGGGAATATTTAGGGTAAATTACCAAAAAAAAAAGAAAAAAAAAAGCAATCAGTATGCGAGATGGGGTGTTTTAATCGGTTTGATAAGCCTCATAAAAAAAATACATAATATAAAAAACTCTTGCCTTAGCTCAATTTACATGAAACTATACGAATACATCAATTCAGTTGCCCATACCCTTATTCTCCCTTGTTTTCTTTTTCAGTTCTGAAACATTGTCGCCCATGCTCTCCAATTCACAACCCCAAGAAATCCAACTCGCCCTTCTCTTTTCCCATTCTCCCATTCTCCCATCCCTCTCATTCCCATTTCCCTCTCTTATAAAACCCCCCAATCACAATACCACCTCACATCACCACCAAAAATGACCACCACCACCACCACCACCCTCCTCATCCTCCTCGTCACCACCACATTGTTCCACCACTCCCACGCTAGTCGTTCCTCTTTCGCCTGTGCAGACGCTGCAACCAGTAATCTCCCATTCTGCCAAAAGAACCTACCAGTGGGAGACAGAGTGAGGGACCTGATCGGGCGACTGACGCTGGCCGAGAAGGTGGGGTTGCTCGGGAGCTCGGCCGCCCCCGTGCCGAGGCTCGGGATAGGAAGGTACGAGTGGTGGTCGGAGGCGTTACATGGTGTGTCCAATGTGGGTCCCGGGACCAAGTTTGGCGGGAAGTTCCCGGCTGCTACCAGTTTCCCGCAAGTTATTACCACGGCTGCTTCGTTTAATGCTTCGCTCTGGGAGGAGATCGGACGGGTGAGATTATTCTTTTTAACTTCGTTATTTGATCGCACGTAGTCGCAATGTTATAACATCATTAGTCTTGGTACAAGATATATCATCGTTCGCATGTTCAACTCTGATCGTGATGGATGAAATGATATTTATGGGTTTTGGTATGTTGATTGAGGTTAATGTGAGGCATTTATATTTGGACTAGGAGTTTGGTGGGCTTACTATATTAAGTACTACTGCTCCAGTAGGATTAAGCATTCATTGCTGTTCAATTCCAAGACATCCAACCCAATTGAATGAAGGAATGAGTTAGAAATCATGATTGAGTTGCTAGTTTCAAAATGCTAACAATTGTTTAGTATTTTCTCCACCCCAGAAGTGTTGGAATACCTTGATCTGACAATTGTTGCTATATATAAAGTTTAATAACGATCAAATCTAATTTTTTATAAATTTATCGTTAAATATTAATAATTATATGAGTTACGTATTTTAATTTAATACATATTACGGGACGAGATTTATATTCATACATATAGAATAATATAAAATACGTAAATATTATAAGAATTATAGGATAAATATAATATAATATACACCGATTTGAAAAAGGGTCTTTTGGCATAGATTTTGGATATCGATGCTTGAAGCAGAAGCGAAGAACATACAAAAATAAAAAACCACCCTTTGTTGGTGTTGCAAAAATTTTTATTCGTAAGTTGAACCATTTATACTGTAATTTATTAATTTTAATCATAAAATATATTAAAAATTTGATTGTATATATTTATTAATTTAGAATATAGATTTTTAAATGTATATTATAAAATCGTTAACTTAAAATATTTGTTTTGAAAAAATCATTATACGTAGAGAAAATGATGGGCCCATCTACAATGAGAAATGTCAAATAAAAAGTTACGTTCGGTTGCACTAAAAAGAGCGGGCATCTAATAAAGGGACCGTATGCACATCATTTGTATGGCATCGAATGTCTCTAGCTTGTCCCATAATCAACAACTATAGCTCCCACGTGTCATTGCGGATATAAATTTGTTGAAATTCATTGTGGATATAAACAACAACTACTCCATCGTACCATATAAACACAACGTTCTGCGCGTTACAAGATGCTATGAATTTGTATGATTTTACTAAAATAACCTTAGGATTTGTAGTGATAAAGCTCTTTATTGCCGTAAATCAATCATGAGTTAGTATTCTTAAAGAAAGTATGTAGTCAAGGTTCAATTCTTTTGGGCACTAACTCGAAAACAGTTTGTTGGGTTCGATCATTCAACTTTCGTTATTCACATCATTAAATTAATTTGAAGAGAGCAAGATTAAAAATTGAAGGGCACTGGTCCAATGGATGATGATGATGCAGGTAGGGTCCGATGAAGGGCGGGCAATGTACAACGGAGGCGCGGCAGGCCTAACATATTGGAGTCCGAACGTAAACATCTTTAGAGACCCACGATGGGGCCGTGGCCAGGAGACTCCGGGCGAGGACCCTTATCTCGCCGGCCAGTATGCCGCCAGCTACGTCCGAGGCTTACAGGGGAACGACAAAGGCGGGCAGTTGAAGGTGGCCGCTTGTTGCAAGCATTATACAGCCTATGATCTTGATAATTGGAGCGGCTTTGATCGCTTCCACTTCAATGCCAAGGTATGATCATAAACTCTCATACTCTTCGTTGATGCCAATGTCACAAGAACCAACAATGGCAGTTGGACAGCGAAGGAACAAACATTAGAGAATTACGTGACAACTGTTTTTTTTTTGTTATAAGTGTGGCTGGTAGCAGTACTTTAGTGTGACGAATAGCAGTACTTTAGTGGAGCCAGCTGCAAAGTGTAGCCAATGACGAATTGACGACATACCACATTTCACTAGTAGATTAATATAGTGGTCGTAAGCTGTAAAGTGTAACCAATAACCAATGTCTCCATTTGTATATGCCAAAACAGCATATGCTAGCTAGTAGATTAATATGGTAGTCGTAATCCTAGTGTAACACACACTTCCTTGGTCCCAACTCTTCGTTGCAAAAAAAAAATTAAAAAAAAATATGAATCCCATCATCGCATGACATCCTAGATGACGACGGTCCCATGGATAATTTGAACAAAATGTACTTAGGTGATGTGATTCTTAAGCTTTATCGCAATTTCGTGTATTATGCCTAGAGACTTGAGTAAAATGAAGTTCATCCTCATGCCGAAAATCCTCGTAGCAAATTCAGGCATGCTCGAGGATCTCGATGTTATGATTCTATTGATTTAGGTGTTAAGAAATTTTCTTACACCTCTCGAACTTGTCAGCACACAACGACATGACCAATCTCTTTTTTTCAGTTGAAGTCCAAACCTTGATAGTAGATTCATAAGTCTGATCTTTGATCATCTACAGTGTGAGAAAAATACTCTATACATTTATTTGTATGCGATGAACGTCATCATCCAACATTCCAACTAAGACTTGGCTTGCACATTCTGTAAGCAACAAAGCAGCAGGAGCTAACATGGCCACTTGACTGGGCACAGAACTGCATACTCATTCTGTGTCAGTGGACAACAAACAATTCTCTCCGTGTGGAAAAAAATTACTCATTCAGTATCATATTTATTATTCTTTGTCTCCTATGAAAAATAATATATATATATATATATATTTTATATTATTTTATATATAAATATAGATTTTATTTTTATATCAAATCACATCTGATCGTCCCGTAATATATATTATATTAAAGCATGTAACTTATACTATCATTAATGTTTCACGATAAATTTACAAAAAAAACTACGTTTGAACATCGTTGTATGCGTGTCAAACTTTACATCGACACGCATGTCAATTCAATCCGTTGCATCCTTTGTGGGACGAAAGGAGTAAAACGTTTTAATCCGACACGAGAATTTATGCGAGTGTTGAATTTGTACGGATTTTGATGAAGAAAAAATATTTTTTTTATGGTAGTGGGGTTTATTGCAACACTTGTGAGAGGAGATAGTGGGTGTAATGTAACAGATGAGATTGATTTGATTTTTTTTTAATGTTAAAACGTTATCAAGAGAGAAAATGTTATAATTTTTTTTTTTTAGAATGATTAAATAAGAAAACATTGGGATTAATATGGGGTGGAGGGAGTACAATATTTACTAAATTAGGATATCTCAAATAAATTACGAAATCCTCCCTCCGTTCCGCATGGAAATTGCTACTCATCCCCACATCTCACCCCTATACAAATGAAGGGGAATAGTGAAGAGGGGTGAGGCATGAGGAGATGATTAGCACCCCTTGTTTTTATTTATATATAACAGTTTGATCCGATATGATATTTTATGTGAGAGTTAAATTTGATTAAAATATTGTATTTTTTTGTGATGGTGAGAAGTTGATATGAAAGTACGTGAACGAATGTGAGAGAAGTTAGTGTGATATGATGGGATAGTGTGTTTAATTTAATATAAATTTGATTCTAAATATGAAAATAAAGCAAGTGTCCCATATATTTTGGGACAATCCAAAAAGAAAAGCCTTGTATTTAATATAGAAGGGAGGGAGTATAACATTACTATATTTGGAATCTTCTTTTCATAAAAATATCATAACATCTCAATTTTTTAGTTATCCCCTTAGTTTTTCTCCTCTTTTTTTTTTTCTCATTTCTTTCACTCACACAAATTAAAGTATAAAATGATCTTTATGATAAAAAACAACATACATATAAATTATCGTATTGGGTTAACCGATTATAATTTTTTAGGGACGGTGGAGGGAGTATTGCTGGTTTCCAGATTGTTTATGCTAGGATTATAGTATATGCATATAATGCATACCAAATCTTCCACTAAATTTCAAGCTGAATCAAAGTAGTTGCACTTATTAATCAAACTAAGTTCGATCGATCCTTGATATGTTGTTTCAGGAATTAAAGATTTATGTGGTTTCACTGTGAGCGCAGGTCAGCAAACAAGACATGGAAGATACATTCAATGTCCCATTTAGAGCATGCGTCGTCGAAGGCAAAGTGGCTAGCGTGATGTGCTCATATAACCAAGTCAATGGCATCCCTACCTGTGCCGATCCAAAGCTTCTTCGTGGCACCGTCCGTGGATCATGGCATCTTAACGGGTAAATATTAAGCATATCGTCATCCCATCTGCTGCTCATTTGAGGTCGACTGGATAATTGATACGTAAATATACTTGTAACAGGTACATCGTCTCAGATTGTGACTCGGTTGGAGTACTCTATGATACACAACATTTTACGTCTACTCCAGAAGCAGCAGCTGCAGATGCCATTAGAGCAGGTTTCATTTTTCTACTTGCAAAGAGACTTTTGCATTTAACAAGTGTAGCAAATACAATAAAGTTTACGTAATCTAGGCAAATCCAAGCTAGACTGGACCTATTGATTTCTTGTTTTATAATACAAATTTGTTTCACGCCTTATTATCTTAGCTTGAACGGTAGCATCATGTTACGGATCATGCAGGTTTGGACTTGGACTGTGGGCCATTCCTAGGGATCCACACAGGGGAAGCAGTGAGGAGGGGCCTACTAAAAGAGGCTGAAGTCAACAATGCGTTGACCAACACACTCACAGTCCAGATGAGGCTGGGGATGTTCGACGGTGAGCCATCAGCCCAACACTATGGACACCTTGGCCCATCTGATGTTTGCAAGCCGGCCCACCAAGAGCTGGCCCTTGAGGCCGCAAGGCAAGGCATTGTTCTTCTCAAGAATCGCGGCCCAACACTGCCCTTGTCTCGAACCAGGCACAGAACCGTTGCTGTTATTGGGCCCCATTCAGATGCAACGGTCACCATGATCGGCAATTATGCAGGCAAATATTTTGATTTTCATAATTTTGAATAATATTATTAAACAACTTTTAATTTTAACGATAGCTATTTTGAAAATGAAAGTTTTTAAATCAAACTTTCTTTCTTTCTTTTTTCTTCTTTGTTTTTTTTTTTTTAAAGGGAAATCAAGCTAGTTTATATCCCATTAAGCTAATTATTTATTTTACAATCAGGGATTGCATGTGGATACACAAGCCCATTACAAGGCCTTGGAAGCCATGCAACGACCATTCACCAACCGGGCTGCAGAGACGTGGCATGTAACACAGACGAGCTATTTGGGCCGGCCCTCGACGCGGCCCGCCAAGCTGACGCTACTGTTCTAGTGATGGGCCTGGACCAGTCCATAGAAGCAGAGTTCAGAGACAGGGCCGGGCTTTTGTTACCGGGCCGCCAACAAGAGCTCGTGTCCAAGGTCGGCGTGGCCTCAAGAGGGCCTGCTATCTTGGTCCTGATGAGTGGTGGGCCCATTGATGTTTCATTTGCTAAGAGGGATCGGAGAATTGCTGGCATTTTGTGGGCTGGATATCCTGGCCAAGCTGGTGGATTGGCCATTGCTGATATCCTATTTGGGGCTACTAATCCAGGTAACATATTACGCGACATTGTTAATCATTCCTCGGATACATAATGAGTAAACCTTTGAGTATACTGATAACCCATGTTACTCTAATAAAGAAACCAAAACCACATGATTCGGAAAATTATTGCATCCATCAGGAAAGATTATCCTGGCCATTTCGAAATGTAGTTCGATTACATATGATGTTACTTATTTTGTGTAGGTGGGAAGCTCCCTATGACATGGTACCCACAAGAGTATCTTAACAATCTTCCCATGACAAACATGGCTATGCGCCCGTCTAGTGGATATCCTGGGAGGACTTACAGATTCTATCAAGGGCCCGTGGTGTATCCGTTTGGCCACGGGCTCAGTTACACAAACTTTGTCCATACCATCGCTAGCGCCCCAAAACTAGTCACGATCCCAATAACTGGCCGTAGGGGCAATATAACCACCTTGGGTAAGGCGATCAAGGTCACTCATGCAAAATGTAGTCGTCTCTCGGTTGGTCTCCAGGTTGACATAAAAAATGTCGGTCCTAGTGATGGTTCTCAAACCCTGTTGGTCTACTCGACGCCTCCAGCAGGACAGTGGGCGCCTCAGAAGCAGCTCGTTGCTTTCGAGAAAGTTCATGTGCCCGCTGGTGCTAACCAAAGGGTTAGCATCAACATACATGTTTGCAAGTACCTAAGTGTTGTGGACCGAAACGGAGTCAGAAGGATTCCAATGGGTGAACATGGCCTTCACATTGGTGGTGTCAAGCATTCGATTTCACTCCAAGCAGCACAGCTCGGAGTGATCAAATCTTGAAGTTCCATTTCATGCCAAAAGGAAATCATAAGCTAGACTTTTGGTATCGTGGATCACGATTGCATCATTGTTTCGCGATTTGTAATGTGATTCATGGCCTTCTGAAGAAAGAAGGAACCATGGTAACTAAGACTTCGAAAACTGTTCGGCTAAATTCAGATTAGCTTGTAACAGGTACTTAATTATGAATGTAATGTCAAAACTCTTGGCATTGAAATGAAGATCTAATTCTAAAGAATCTATAATCTATTACTCTTATGTGATTTTGAGTCATAGCTTGGCCTTGCAAGATTGGCCATTTATCTCTTATGTGCTTTGTAGCATGTATCCATCGAGAGCATGATTAACTCGATCAAGATATCAACACTTAAAAGCCGTCTGATGTGCTGTAATCAACAAAAACTGTTCAATGTGTTTTGGTCGCCTATACTTTCGATATTCCGATACCTAAAGGATTAAACAAGCAATGTGCATAAAGCGAGCACGCTTTAGACGAGACTCCCTTGCACAGCATGTGCGAAAGGGAAGTGGGGAAAGAACATCATAAACTGCAACTGAAGCATGGGCAAAAACAACAAGAAGAACAGTATATTTTACAGGAAACCCAGTCACATTTTTATGGACCAGCTTTGAAGCACAAAAGAACCCATCATGATCATCATCATCTCTTCCTTTCAAGCCCTTTTGTTACAGCTTTGTTTCTTTTTTAGGTTCCCAACTTTGATGGAGAGTAAAGCTAATGATAGAAGAACAAGGAAGGAATAGTCCATGTGTGAAAAGTGTTGTTCTGAGAGCATAAGCACAATTTTTTTAAAAGGGATCACTTTGTGGTAGAAAGCCGGCCAATTTAGATGGAGATGGGATGTCTGTTTTAACTCTAATAAACATAAAAGATCTTATAGTAATTGCTTATGGTATAAATTTATAATCTAGCGGAATACAGGACGATATGTGGTGGAGTATCATACTGTACTGTTTGTTTGTTGGATAACGTATATGCATTAAGATTATAACGAATAATTAATCCCCAGTAATCTTTTTAATTCTATTTCTGCAAGGAGTTTAGTTAGACAATGTATGCTATTACAGATCAATAGTTCAATTATGCTTATTCCTCTCTAGCACAGGAAACAAAAGGGAGAAGTTCCCTTTATGAAACCTGCAGTTGCCCATAGCCCCATATTAGGAATCACGATGAGTGCATTTTTTTGGGAAGTTCGTTTATGCCAAAGAGGCAAGAAGATGTACATCTTGCATATGTACATTGGAACAATGAATGGATTCTCCCATCTTGTTCCGTATAAGTTGAATAGTGCATTTTTCCGACATGGAGAAAGCGGTAGCCATGCACGGATACATATATTATAACAATTCTTTAGCTGCAGTTCATATCCGAACAGAGTAACTATCATACTACAACAATCCTTTAGATGTCATTGATATCCGAACAGAGTAATATGAGAAAGCTTATAACAACAGAACATCTTTTAATTCATTGGCTTGACATGGCTTATTACAACTGTTATCGTTATCATCAATTCAGTCGTCTCATGCTGTGTCTAGACCGCGAGAGAGATCCAAGAGCGCTGAATAAATGCACAAGGGTGGGGCAGTTGCAATGACCACACGCATTGTGTGACACAGGGAAAGTGCATGTACATGAGCAACGTGGTACATACAAATATGCAAAGAATAGGTCACAAGAATAAAAACCATATGGACCCAAAAAATTCTTAGTTGCTTCATCATATATTGGCATGATTGGCTGCCTCAGCCAAATCATGACCTCAAACAAGAAGATGATAAAAACAAGCCCCAACTTCAATTCCTCTACAACCTGTACTCCATAAGCTGTTGGTATAGTGTTTTTGGCTACACAACAAGGTAGCATCACCTCTTGGAGCTATTTGTCTTGTGTTACTAAAAGGAAAAATGGCGCCAACCCATTTTTGACACATTGAATGATATATGTGGAGCATGATTGTAAGACGGTTCGATGGAAACATTATTTGATCGATCCTTCAGCTATCACTACAAAAAACCACTCTAATTGCGACGACATCTTTTTGGTTTGTCGTTATTTAACGACAGAAAATAAACATTACGTCACAAACCTCATAATCTAAATACGCATCAGATCCATTTTCCTTGCTCCATTTCCCCCACACACCGCCGCCGTCTTCCTGCCACCAACATCGCCGCCGTCCCACCGCCAACGCCCCCGTTCCACCGTCACAACCACAATCTCGCCAGCGCTATCGCACCATCTCTGCCACCGTCCCATTTCCACCTCGCGCACCACACACACACTGCCAAACCTCTGACCTCCGTCCCACCGTCGTTTCCCACCTTCGACCACAACCCCGCTATCCCATCGCCACAGTCCAGTCGTCCCATCGCCCTTCCCCACCTCGCACCGTCTCCGCCATCTTCCCTCTTCCTCACCTCTCACCACCACCTCGTCGGTCAACCATCACCATGAGGGAGTGCAGCCACCTCGTAGCCGCCCAACACCACCAGGGATTCCTCCATCGGAGTCGGACCTCACCACCACCACCGTGCCACCCATCGCCATCCCTCACCACCACACCGTCACTTGCATATAGTAAATTTTAAACTCTAAAATTCCATCGTTGACATGTTGAGATTGATTTGATATTGAAATTTAATTGTTGGGTTGTTGATTATGATTAATTGTTGAAGGTTGGTTTGATGATTGAAGTTAATTTATAGGGATCGAGAGTGTGTCTCGGTCTGAGACCGGGATGGTTGATTTGATGGTTGAAGTTGATTTATAGGGATCGGGAGTGTATTTCGATCCGAGATGGTTGATATGATGATTGAGGTGATTTCGTTGAACTTGTGAAATTATATATTGTTTGTGTGTGTGCTGTAATATCAAATCTCCCAGCCTTGAAAAATTGCGACGGTGTTTAAGTACATTTGAACAACTTATATACTAACAACATAAAATGATATTTTGGAGTTGCTAATGACCTAAAAAATTTAGTCTTTGAGTGAGTGTTATAACCTAAATTAGTCTAGAAGTGTTTTTTTTTTTTTTTTAGCTTTTTTTGGCAAAAAAAAAAAAACACTACATTTACGACGGAAAGAATAATCGCCATCGCTAATTTGCGATGAAAATAACATACGATGTCACTAAATAAAGTTTATATTTGACATGTATTAATACATGTAGCGAGTTTTGATTAATGTATTTTGACATGGATCATGTTTTAATGGACAGAAAGATGGGATCGGATTTGTCATGATTTTATGATAGATCCTGGATATGTGAACGGCTTGTCGATGGATATTTGAACACCATGTATGCTACAAACGTCAAAAGGTTTTTATATTTCGCCCTTCAGACGATGACGATGAAAATGATTAGAATACAAACCTACACATATAACTTTTAGATACAGAGTAAAAATCAATACATTTCACAATCCCTATCCTTTCTATATGAGTCTTTCATTTTATGTTCGCAACGGAATTGATTATAAGTTGTTATCTGTTTTATTTTTCACTTATAAATGTAACGACGAGATTCTGGGAGGGGTAGGGGAGATACGGACCATTCACAGAGGACTGCAGGTAAATTTCATAAGTTCAATTTTTTTTTCTTTGAATTTTCGCTCATCGTGTAGATGTCAAATATATGCAATTTTCTTAAGGTGCTAAATAAATATTCTTAAAAAATAAATATAGATAAGACACTGATGATTCACCCTCTTATCAGATGACGCCCTGGAAGAGAAAGGGGTGATTTTCAGGAGATCGGACTCGAGGAGGAGATAGAGGAATGTGTATATGGACGATGAGATGCCTATGCCTACCTATCGACGAGTCCCTCGTGATAGAGGAACCATCACCATGCAGGAGCCTATTCCCAGAGAAGGGGTTGCTCGTCGATCGTCTCCTCCACCAACACCTTCACGACGAGATTCGGTGTCATCATCACTCATTCCTCCTTCAGCTGCTTTACCACCAATGCCTTCTCTTTTTAACTTATCATCCCCATCAATAGCATGAACTGATCATGAGTATATAGGTGGATATCGTCTGGGACTTATATTGGACCTCGATGGCGACCTTTGGTATTTTTTTTTTTTCATTCAACCTTTAATAATATTTTTATGTTTAGTCTAAAATTCAATTTCTCTCAAATAAATAATGATGGTTTGTCCTTTGTGATTTTTTTAGGTTTCATGATCACTCCATGGTATCCCATGTCATGGAGTTGTTCGAGAGCTATTATGCTGGCTCGTGGACATGTTGGACCGACATCCCTAAATGGATGAGGGATAAGATGGGGGGATACTTCAGGATAAGATCTAAAATTATAGAAATCTATTTAATTAGTTTTTATATAGTTCTAATTGTCGTCATTAATCATAATCGTTTATTAATTTTTTCTATGGATCTGTAGGAGTTGTACCGTTGGAAGAAAGAGCACACTGATCTCATGATGGCCATGTGGAGGGCAAAGATGATCGATCGAGTTCGTGACAGTCTATACAAATTGAAGCAAGCTATACTCAAGGGGAAGAAGGTGCTCTGATATGATGACGAGACAGGGGAGGTTCTTAAGATGCTATGGAAGTCGTAACAGTTTCAAGATCGATCTCAGTGTGCTCAAGAGAATAGGAACAAAACAGAGATGAAGCATTCGCAAGGATCGGTCTCTACGGTCAGTGTTGCCTTGAAGATGATAAGTAACTTGTTTGACTACGCAAAATCAATTGTGTTTAATTTATTTCTTTAGTTTTATTGTCGATTGGAATGAATGTTCACTCTGTGGTATCTTATTGATTATATTTGTTTGCGAAAAAAGGAATTGAAGAGAAAACCGAAAAAAATCGAGGTCTTCGAGAAGACATACACGAAGAAGGGCGGTGTGCCCGGCAAGGTCGTGTGGTGTGACGACAGAGCGAAGGAGACGATGGTAAGTTTAATGTTTTGCAAAATCAATTGCAGCTCCCATCTATTTCCTTCTTTCTTTTTTTTAATGACTAATTGAATCAATTTTTTTTAGGCTCAATACTCTGCACTAGAGAAGTAGATCATGAATCGATTATTTGCAAAGACGCAATCAGGTATGGGAGCCGACCGAGGAGGAGATCAGCGATGCGCAGAGTTAGGCGTACCTCCATGCAGTTGGCTACAAGAAAGGACATATCTATGGTCTTGCGTCCGTCAGCTCTATGTACTACCTGAAGGACACACTGTCCTCGGATAGAAAGGGGTCTTCCTCAATCGATCCACGTGAATTTGCCGAGAGTACGAAGAGTAATGTGGTGTTGACAGCACACATTGATGAGCTAACCCAGTTGGTTCAGCGACTCTCGCAGCAATATCAGTGTGGTAACAACCCGCTTGATCGGCCTCCTCACCATCCTCAAGATCACCATCTCCCCCCGACACCACTGAACAGACCACTGCATTTTAAGTTTTGTTGTTGGAATATTATATGTTAGATTTTTTGGTTATTCGGACAATAATGATGTGTAACCTATTTAAATGCGATTTAAACGTCGTTGTTAGATCTTTCTTTATATTGGATGCTGATATGGACACAAAATATGCATTTTGAGTGTTTGGTTGTATGTATATAGCGAACAAGCTCGATTTTCAGCATAAAATTTGTCTCCAGCATTCCAATTTTGCGACCGAAATGAGGTTTTTGTCGCTAATTAGCGACAACGTCCGTCGTTAATTTCACATTCCAAAAAATAAGAGTTTGCGACGGATTGCACCAGTATCCGTCGTAAATTTACGACAAATCAAACAGTCCGTCGCTAACCATTTTTTCAAGATGTTTGCGACCGAACCATACTCCGTCGTAAATTAGTGACGGCTCCGTAGATAATTAGCGACGGATATTCAGTTGTCTGTCGTAGAATCTATTTGCCACTGGACCATTAGCGATGGATTCGACTGTCGCTAATAGATTGAATTTTTGTAGTGTATTATGTGGCATGCTAATGATACTTATTTGTAGCTATTTCTATATGTATCATTAGGTGTTGAATTCCTGATCATATATGTAAGAGAACGATAGCTTACGAAGAATCTAACCCCCTTTACATATTGTAGCTCCGTAATGTTTACGACAACTAACTGACTGCTCTTACAATGATCATATTTGACAAGATATAATTGAGCTCACTAAACCTTAACAAGAACTTCCATAACAAGAAATCCTTTAAACTTAGCGAACACATCAACTTCCCCTGGTCCATGGCTCATGATATATGTTGTGACACTACTCAACATCAACAGCTTAATGAATATATGCATAAATGAGCCAACAGAATATGCCATGACATAGCTGATACTGGTTATATTATGTGTTCACAAGAAGGACAAGCCATTCATTTAATGGTTTGCCCCATATATGCAAATTCTATTTTTTGAACCCTTGTTAGGTAAAAGAAACAGGGGATCGATCATCAATCTGATACGAAATTAATGTTGCATAGCATGCTCTGCGTGTATTGCTTTTCTCTTTTCATGAAAAAATTGATAGGGTACTGTACCTCGTCCGAGAGTACAAACCATAATTGCCCGAGTTCTGTTATACACTTATATCTCGCGAGTTTTGAATCACAAAACGGCTTCTGGTTCCAAATCACGAACAACGAAATCCTTTCGAGTTAATGTTTTTGACGTTGAACTCCAAACTTAATTACCCTAAGATTTTTGAAACATTTGTGACGTGGTTATCATTCAGATGCACTCTAGTACAGTTGCACAAATTAAGCATGGCTAGAGATGAACTAGTCCGCATGATAATGTTTCACATGAAGTGTAATTAAGAGACATACGACTCAACCCAGAAGACGTCGCATTGCGATGAGCATCTTTGTCAAACAGAACATGTCATATAAAACAGATGGACTTTACTGGAATTGGCTATATGAACTGGTCAAGCTTAAGCTGAGGATGTCATTGGCATGATGATCTTAAAGCTCATGTCCAGCATGCTTTCACACATGTTGGCTTTTGCCAATAATTATGTCAGTGTCATACAAGGAATATCTGTATCTCTTTTGTTAGTTTGAGGCAATTTCGACCCACTGGTTTCAAATAAGAACAAGTTTTCCAAATTCATCTTAGGATTGCAATCAATGATTGGTTATACCACAAGCTTATCCTTACCCATTGTTTTAAGAAATATTAATACTCTCTCCCTTCCAAAATTTTTGCAACGAAATGCTTTTGGTATTAGGATCTAGGACAATTGTAAGATTTTGTTCAATTACCTATATATACTTGAAAAGTAAGAAGGAGAAGAGAAAAAAAATCAGAAAGAAAGACTAAAAAAAATTAATAATGTTATAAAATGATATGATATAAAATTAAAATAAGGATAGAATTATAACTTTAGCTAACAAATTGCTATATTTGCTAATCCCCCCTTCATTCTTACCCCCGCATGGAAAAATACAATATACCACGCTGTTGATAAAATTAGCCCACATCATACCTCACACATACAAGGGATAATTATGGAATAATAAAATAAAGAAGAGGGATTGTACTATTGAGGGGATGGACCAATTAGGCTAACTCAAACTGCAACAATAATAATTCAGATAATCACTTTAACAAATAGGATATGAGAAGAAAGTAATCTATGTAATCTTATCTTTGTTGTTTTGTAACAAAACTATTATTTTCGATGTCTTCATAAATAAATATCCAACACAAAACAACAATGTTAATATTAGAACTAATCAATAATCACAACATGAAAAATAAAACAAGAACGAATAACTAGAATGACAGTTGAAAACTAATGAAATATTATAGATAAAAGTTGAATAAATAAATACTCCATATCAATAAACTAATTAAAATAATAAATAAATAAAAATCTAATATCATAATAGCCTAAAAATAATCCATCATGCCTTCAAACGACCATAATCCACTAAAGTTACCTCACAGCTATTATCCTATTGCGTCAACTAGATCAATTTAAAGTTCTGTTCTTTTTTAGTTCAAGCAAGATCAGGTTTTGTTTCTTAAGCTGCCTAATATTTTTTCGATCTCTCTGCCTCATCTATTTTCAGTTATTTCGAGGGATTCACATCTTCTTACCGAAGAGCTTAAGACTCTATGTATCACATGAATAAACCATCTTAATCTCGCTTTTCGTATATTAATGTCAAAAATTGAGACTCCAAATCGATCACAGACCAATTAGGTAAAACAATGTACGGAGTAAAAATTTGGGACGAATGTAATAGTATATCTTTGTGAACTATATGGCTCAAGTGCTTTTAAAAGCTGGAAGTATGCACAATACATGAATTTTACTCACCTATAAAAATAAGCATTCATAACTGATTTTGAATTAAAATCTCTAATTTCATCTGTTATACTCCATATGCAAAGAATTACACCCACTCACATTGGAGAACTACCATTGGCTCCCATATGATAAGAAAATTTGTGACTCCTACGATGAAAACAGGAAACTTTTGGCATCATGTGATAACGAAAAGTCCAAATAAGAAGAAACACAAATGGTCCTAGATCAAACACACATAACACAGCAACTCTGCTTTGCTGTCCTGCTCAGCTGGCTCTGATGTGGACTTCAAAGATTTAAACATATGGCTCCAGCAGAGAGTGATCCAATAATAATCTGACACGTCTCCATTTACCTCAGCACAAGCCTCATGGGGAAAAGCATGGTCTGGAGTGGGCCAAACTGGGCCTAACCATTGTGGGCCTTATAGACTTTAAAAGGCAAACCATTGTCCTGGCTGTGAAACGATATCGATCTTTATATTCATTCAATGAATATGGGTGAAATATAAAAGGTGAAAGCCAAAGCATGATTCTTGTGCCTCACGAAGAAAATGGACAGACACACTTTCCGTTGTGTTGTTATAAATACTCTCCATATGATGGATGAAGAATTACGTAAGTTTTGCGTTCTTGCCGATTTAGTTTTGATCTAATCAAGTTCTATGAAACGTTACACCGGGTTAATCGAGTTCTATGAAACGTTACATTGGGGGGTTTCATTTCTTTGTCTGGGTTAAATCATTGTGGGATATGTACGTTAGAATATATCGGTGGAATATGTGCTATAAAGGAAGGCCAATTGAAAACTTTCCAACATTAGCACCAACCATATAAGAAGTCCACAGTAATCCTTACATTTCAATATAAACAAGATGGTCCAAAGGTCCATTGATATCATTAGATGAAGTTCAAAACTTGATGGAGTAGTTCAATAAGAATGCATTTTCACTCTGAACATAATTTCGTAGATTATTTTTCTGTTTTGGATGGACTTTTTAGAAATATCTAAGTGATAGCATATGTTGTTCTATGATTTTGATATGCAATGAAAGTTTAATCTTACCATCCTTCTACAATTGTTAATGTATGCATCTCTTATGAACTAAAATAAAAACAAAAATTAATATAATATCTATTAGAAAAAAAATAAGATCGATCTTTTGAAAAAAATCAACATTAATCTTAATTGATTAATATCATTACTCAAGATCCTTGATTCACTTGCATTAAGTGGTTGACCAACTATTAACAACAAGTAATTAAACAAGATAAATTCAAATGTGATATCCCTTTTAACAGATCTTAAATGAAGAATTTCCTCTTCCCATTACCTTTTCTCTAAGCGAAGGAATAAAAAGAGGGAAAGCATAGATTACTATCATCACTACAAGGAAGAGTGTGATAGAGTGGATTTCATATTAATTCTCCTCACAAAAATGGCTCAAACTCAAACTTCACTCACATATCCACCAATACCATAACTCACCCCACTTATCTCTCAATATAAAACAAAGTCCAACCTCACACCCTGGAGAGAGAAACAAACAAACACTTGCCCTCATTTCACCACTATCCCAAAAGTCTAGAGAGGGAAAAACTCTCTAGACTTGCCATTGCCAGCGATGAATTTGATCTATCATCATCAAAGCTTTGTTATTATTCTCCCCTAAACAAAGAAAACACACAAAAATTCAAGACTCAACAGTGAAATTACACCTAAAATTTCCCCCTTTCTCTCTCTAGAATCTTGCACATTTCTAGAGATTCAAAGTTCAAAATCCAAGAGGAGAATCACACATTGATGGTGGAGCATCACTCACCGGCGGAAGCAATGTCGGTTATTTCTCCGGCCACCGTCGCCGGCGGGGGCGAGAGGAAGCACTGGTGGCACAGCAACAGAAAGGTCCGAGCTTGACCCATCTCAAATCCTCCACCAAAATCTAATTTTCTCTTCATGGGCAGTGATAAATTCCATCCAGTTTAACTGGGTTCTTCCCCGAATCCACAATCTCTATCCTTTTCTCATCGATTGAATCTGAATATGTCATTGCTCTGTTTTTTCAGGTTGTGGAGAAATACGTCAGAGAAGCTCGGGTTCTGCTGGCGACCCGCGATCCGACACAGACAAACCCGGCCCTTAGTCTCATCGACGCGGCACTGGCTCTGTCCCCGAGATTTGAGCTGGCGCTCGAGCTCAAGGCGAGGTGCTTGTTGTCGATGAGGAGGTTCAAGGAGGTTGCGGACATGTTGCAGGAGTGTATTCCGAGTTATGAGGTGGCTGCTGCGGAGGAAGACTCGTCGGGATCCTCCACCGAGGGCTCGGGGCATTCGAGGGAGAGGGTGAGGTTGTTGGGGGAGATGGAAGAGGGGGAGAAGGGGTTTCGGTGCTTTTCGGTGGCGGAGTTGAAGAGGAAGTTCTTGGCTGGGATGAGTAAGGATTGCGATACACAAGGACAGTGGAGGTAATGTAGAATTATAAATGGAAGTTCAAGTTTGTTAAGATGATATGAATATGGAAACTTTGATTGTTAAAGTAGAATTTAATCCTATAAAGGAAAATTCAAGAGTTTAATTTGAGAAATGAAGATGTCATCAGTAATTGGTGTTATCATTTTATTTTTTTGTTGTTTGAAAATGGATCATTTGTCAAAGTTTGATGAATTTGATTCACTGTTATCTAGTCTTATGTTCACGTTTGAATTTTTCAATGATGAATGAAAATCTTTTCCTCAGAATTTTCTATTTTAATAAAAACAATATTTTTAACTGTTCTCCGTATTCATTGACGTGGGTTGCTTCAGTTGTGATCTAAATCAAATTCCTTCGATGCCATTTTGGGTAAAAATCATTCATCTATTCAAAATCACCGTGACTCAGATTCCAGTGTTATGTTGGTTACAGGTACATGGTGTTGGGGCAAGCGTGTTGCCACTTGGGCCTAATGGAGGACGCAGTGCTGCTCCTCCAGACCGGGAAACGCCTCGCCGCCGCCGACTTCCGCCGCCAGAGCACCCGCTCCTCCGACGACATCTTCGCCGCCTCCTCCGCCTCCGAACTCGACTCCATTACCCAACTCCTCTCCCAGATCAAGCTCCTGTTACGCCGCCGTGGGGCCGCCTTGGCCGCCCTCGACGTGGGCCTCCACGCCGAGTCCATCCGCCACTTCTCCAAGATCCTCGACGGCCGCCGCCCCGCCCCGCAGGCATTCCTGGCAGAATGTTACCTTCATCGGGCCAATGCCTACCGGGCTGTGGGCCGGGTTGCTGATAGTGTAGCTGATTGTAACCGGGCGTTGGCGTTTGACCCGTCTTTCGTTGGGGCGCTCGAGGCCCGGGCTTCGTTGTTTGAGATGATAGGGTGCATTGCGGATTCGTTACATGATCTTGAGCACCTTAAGCTGCTATATAATTCGGTTTTGCGGGACAGGAAGCTCCCAGGCCCGGGCTGGAAACGGCAGCCCGTTGGGTACCGGCAGGTTCCCGGGAAGTTACGGGACTTGACGGGTAAGATTCAGGAGCTGAAGCAGCGTATTGCAAGTGGGGATAAGGGGAATGTGGATTATTACAAGCTGTTTGGATTGAGGAGGGGATGTTCGAGGTCAGAATTGGAACGGGCGCATTTGTTGTTGGTGATTAGGCACAAGCCCGATAAGGCTCTCGGGTTCATAGCCCGGTGTGAATTGGCTGATGAAGGTGATCATGACTCGGTCCGTGATAGGGCCCGCTTGTCGACGTTGTTGCTCTACAGGTTGATCCAAAAGGGACACAATGTCTTGTTGGGGATTGTTACGGAGGAGGAAGCGACCGAGGAAGAGAGGAAGAAGGTAGCTCGAGCAATGCAAGAGACTGCGGCTATTGTGACCCGTCAAAAACAGCAATTTACGAAGGAGCCCGAGTCAAGGCCTGAACCTGTACAAGTTCCCCGGATGTCTGTCCAGGCGGGTTCAGGTCATGTTCGAGCTCAAGAAACCAATGCTGGATCGAGGTTTGCTAGCCATCATGGCTCGGCATTTCAAGGAGTATTCTGTCGGGACCTGGCTGTGGTCGGGAGCCTATTGTCGCAAGCTGGATTCAATCGTCCATTATCCGTGAAGTATGAGGCATTGACCTGCTAGAAACTGCTAAGCAAATGCATCGATACAGGTTGCATTGGAGAAACATTTCCTGATAATAATTGTTAGAAACCGGAAGTAGGCATTTCGATTATAAGATCATCTCCATTCACTCCCTCGCAGCATCCGGGTGGCTACTCCGAGTTCACTGCCGTTCAAATTCTGATGGAGATGACAAGGAAATCAAAAGTTTTGGGAAGAAGAGAAATTTCAGTTTCACCCTTATAAATATGTATAGTCTTTTAGAACTTTGATTATTTCATCTTAGAGTTAATATTTCTTGGTTCTGAACTCTGTAAACTATTTAATCGAATCCTTCATTTCATTCCATAGTCAAACGGTAATCAAACTCGAACATAACTAGATTTGGCCCCATAAAATATAGAGTTACCTGTACGGGCTATTGGTCGAAGTGAAGGTACGTAATCTTGGCTGCCTGATGTACTACCAAAGAGCAAAGAACTGTTTTCCCGCTTATAAGAAGCGCATGATACCTTGTGTACCTTTGACTTATAGAGGTATAGTGGTATACCCTTGCCTGTATGCCAAAGTATGAGACAAATACATAAACATACAAAAGTTGAAATTGTTCTCTCCGTTTCAAAAAATTTATAATACTTATTAAATTGAGATGTTTAATTAAATTATACCATTATCCTATTTAAAAAAAAGTTTTCTACAAAAATAACAAAACATCTTTATTATTTAGTTTATATCATATCAATTCATCTCACTATATTTTCTTTTTTTTTTTTCACTCCTCCCACTCATACAAATCATAGGAGAAATTAATCTTTACAATAAAAAATAATATACACATAAATTATTATATCAAATTAATTGATTGTAATTTTTTTAGGACGGGATAATATTATATATGGATGCATATATAGGATAAGAACAAAAAGAAAAGGATTCATAAATTTGGTAGAGTGGCCCTTCTATGTATTACTTATTTCGTTCCATTCAAATTATAATGATAAGTTATCATTGTATTATTCAATCTGTATTTTGAGAAATTTTGTTATTCATCTGAATGATGTAAGAAAATCATGTTATCGGTACAAGATTAAAATACATAACTTAAATTATCATTAATACTTCATGATAATTTTATATAAAATGATATTTGATCGTCTTACGAAAAGTGAATAACTTTATTACTTGATTAAAATAATGTTGTAATTTGATTGAATTCGGATGGAGTATAAGAATTGTTTATTGGATTACAATTAGCATTGGATTCTCCTACAAAGGATGCAGAGGAAGCCGATCCGCGTTTGAAACATGGGCGGGGTTTTCGGCTTTGCTGGCTGACCAAAACTCAGCCAAAATAATGGTAGACACAAAACAGGAAACCAAGTACAGATGAAAGCCAGCAGCCAAGGTGTGTGCTGGCTGCTGCATGCTTGCCGCAGCTGGGGTTGAACAGAACAGCTGCTGAAGCGCAGCCACTCTCTGGTCTGAACAACTTCTCTATCTCTCAACCGTTGAAAATGAAGGGTCTTTGCTGTCTGAGTGATAGATTGGTGGATGGATAGATAGATGGTACTCTGCTGTTATTCATATCAGCAGCGGATTCAAATGCGTTTGGACTCTGGATTTTGGATTTTTGTATCCATGATACCCCTCTTTACGCTTGTAAATTTAAAAACGTTGATTTTTATATTCTAAGAAAATATTTTTACTGGCTCTCTCAGTATAGATACATGTAATATTTTGATTTGGATCATAAATTTATATGTGTCTTGAGTTTCTATAAGTAGTTTTATTCAATAGAGTATTCTTCGAGTATTAGGGTGTGAATTAAAATTTCTTTGGCTATTTTTCTAAACTTAATTTTACTAAAAAAAACCTGAAAATAAGATGTGCAGAGTTTATTGGATCCTCTGGGAGTTGAAGTCAAAGTATGCCCATAAATCCTCATCTGAGCCCCAATGGTAATTGAGAGGACAGAGAGATTACTTGTTGCAGTATAACAAAACAGGAGCAATAATGTTTATGCTTTGTGTGCTGCGCAAGACATGGCTCTGTGACTGTGAGTATATGTAACATGTGGGGGGTTGCTTTGCTTTGCTGTTGTGATTCCAAAGCTCATGGGTAGCCAAGGGGGATTGCTCTCTCTCACTCTTCTTGGTTTCTCAACTATTCTCTTCTTGGGTTTTCAACTCCATCACTCTCCTGTATGGGATATTGCATACTCTTATGTTATCTTTTTCAAGCACAATGAAATGTGTGCAGACATTTAACTCAAGATATTCCTGTATTGATTCCATTGGAATGAGTTGACATCAAACTTTGTGTTGTTTCACCTATAAAAAGATTAGAACTGATTGAATTGGTTTGATTTTAGGAAACTTAGTGATCCTGTCCAAAGTCAGTAGAATATGTGTTTTACTCGAGTATTCATCATTTGAAACGTTATAACATAAGAATCTCATGTGACTAATATCCATATACACACTGGACAAAAGAATAAAATAAAATAACATATTCACATCAATCCTGTCAAATACAGAGTATAAAAAGAACAAAATTTACGCATTCATGTTATCAAAATCAAAAGAAGTATAACTAAGAACAATCTAAACATTGTGGGTTATACCTTTAGGTCCAAGATGGATGATGTACCGTAGCATACAAGGGGGGCCTAGGGGGAAAAGGAGTTGGTGTTGAAATTTTGAATGAGGGAGTGGAATAAATGATTTAGGCCATGGGAGGCTACCAACCTCAACAACACAGCACATTTTATCTTTACATACAAAAAAGGCTGCTTAGCTATGAAGAGGAGGAAAAAGAGGCCGTGGGGATGAAGGCATATAGGCAAAGATAGGAGAGAGCCGCAATCCGAGGATCTGGTCCATTCAAATATTTATTCTAATCAACGGATCGGATGATCTCCAAAATGGAATCGTGATGACATAAAAGCACGTTGTTATACTATGTTTGTGTCACAATAGATGTCATATACAGAGATATTGATTTAATGTATTTTATCCGGATGAAGTTTGATTTTTATATGAAAATTACGGATTCTTATCATAATGCATTGAGTTTTTGACAAGTCTTGGTTTTCTTGAAGGTGAAACTACACTTTTGTCTCTTCAAGGAAAGAACCTCACTTTCCTTTAAAGAGATGCTGTATGATCTTCCTTTTAACTTCCTCCGAGTGCAACAAAAAAGAGGACTTGCTTTAGCTAGTTTCTGATGCACTTTGGTTTTAATCAATTTTTAGTATTGTGCTCATTGGTTATTTGATGAACAAAGACAATAGCGAGCTCGAAATCAAATACATCGTCCTTATGTAGTTCATAAGTCCTGATATACCATGCACATTCCATGAATTCTATTTATTTCGTGTTGTCATCATTATAAATATATAATACAAATATAAGAATTTTTTTTGTTGGTCATTCATATATCCATTTTCTATAGGTTAATAATCATCCATATGTGAATTTTTTATTGGTAATTTTCACAATGAAATAACTAACATCATTAAAAATTTCATTATCAAACCGTATAAAAAAACCTTCATTATCAAATATATGAATGATTAAGTAACTATGTGAAGTTTGGAGCAACAATCTTATACTTTTTTTTATTTGATCTAGCTTTTTTTTGATCGATTATTGCATAAATAATCACATTAAAAAAATTAAGTTTTTGTATTTCATTATCTCATAAAATAGTCACAGTAATGTTGATAGCTTTATGTATTATCTAATATTAAAAATTTTTTATAATTGAACAATGCATGAATAATCGACAAATTGAAGTTTATAAAACACAATATAACTCCTTAATCTAAAATAAATAATTTGTTATTAATAGAAAAAATATAATATTATGAAATACATCATAAAAATACAATTGAAAGTTATACATTCACAAGTAGAGATTTAGTTATTGTAAAAAAAGTTCTTATTGTACTATCCCGATGGTCTCTAGCACATACAGAGAAGCCTGATAAGTTATGCGCGAGAAAATAGATGCATTACTTTAATTTAGTGTGTAAGCAGTGACCATTCACGTTTAGTTAAGTCTATAAGATAGATAAGTCTGATCCGCAACATGGTCTGTATCTTAAGGAAAACTTAACCTAAGAAATGGTTACTTCACGGGACACAATATGCACCTAGTAATTGTACTGATTTCGAGCATTCATGTGGAGTCCTTTTACCCACGTCATGACGTACATTGTGGTTTTATTCATATGATATTCGATTATTCAAGCACCTTAGCATAATGTAATTAGCATAGTACAAGAGCTAGATACATAATATGCATTCATTGCTTTGTTAGTACATTCTAATTGTCCTAACAATCTGTACAAACTTTAGTACATTTATTTAGATGTTGCATGAATACATTATACTGAGAAATAATGTTGAGTTTGTCGATTATCTCACGTTCCCGATAAATATACGTTACTCGGACTTAATACGATATATCTAGTATGATGTAATATCGTAGAAGAATGAAACGATGAAGAAAAGATGTGTGTAAGTCTCACATGGCCGTGCCTGGGGAGATACGGCCAGAGGAAGGTCGTGTTTCGAGAGGAAGGCATTTTCCTTTCTGGAGCAATCGCAGGCGTGTCAGGGCAGACACGACCTTATCAAAGAGGTTGTGCCCGATGCGCACGGGCCATGTCTCGGGTTACGTCGACGAGATTTATTTGTTTAAATTTTGTCATTTTATGCGTCTATAAATACATCTATGTCATTATTCATTCTTATTGAGTTTTAGGGTTTGAGTTGTGATTTAATACGATCTGAGACGTTTTGTAATCCGATTTTCTCATAGTGCTTTGCTATCACGGTTTGTGATGGTGTGATTTGTTGGGGTTTTCTCTCTGTACTCGGATTTTCCCACGTTAATTTCGTGTGTTCTCGTTTTGATTGTCTCGATTTCACATCTTAAAATCTTTCAAATAGTAAAATGTTTCTAGGAATAATTGCTAATAAGTATTCCAATGGGATTCATTTGATGTCCAGATGAATAACCAAATAAGTTGTACCAAAATAGAATCGAAATTAAACTTAGCATGACTAATTAGAACCAATTCACGATTGGTCAGATTGCAATATCTGTTCAGTTATTCAAGTGGTATTCGAGATTGTAATCTTATTTCATTTGCTGATTAATAAGCCAAGTCTAAACATTTGTTAAACAAAAATGCATTAAAATGAATTCACTTTCTTGCCCCTTCAAGGAATGAACTTTCCTTCTCTTCAAAGAGATTTTGGATCTTCCTTTTATTTTGCTCAAAGTTGCCAAAAGGAACGCCTTGCTTGGCTGGCTTCTAAGATACCTTGATGCAGTCTTCACACTTTACTTGTTGCTTTGCCATTTAAATCTTAGAGCATTTGTAATGGTTTTCCTAAACCCTGAATTCCAGATTCGAATCCACAGGAGATCCGAAAACATCCTTTTTTGATCCTTCGATAAAAGGATTCATTATTTTCATAAAAGAATGAGATAAAATCAAAAAATGTTTCTCTTGCGATTTATCCCTCGAGTCTAGTAACTCATATTCCTTATCCCCAAAATACTGAAAATTGGGCAAAAATTGATTTCCTAACCGATTTTCTATCCCTATCCCTAACTTCATTCCCCAATTCTTGAGAATCAAAACATCATTTCATATACACATTTTATTATTATTTTGTGCTATTTAAGATTCTAAGAAAATAATAACTTTTTAAAATAGATTTAAACTTAGGAATTATTAATATCAAAAGAATAAAAATAATAATTTATCTAGAAAAATATTTTTAGTAGCATAAAAACCATTTAAGTGTTTACTATCATAAGAATTACAACAACAACAATAACAACAAATCAAGTCTTTATCCCATCAAGTGGGGTCGGCTACATGAATACGACGGCGTCATTCCAATATATCCTGTACATCATCTTCTGCAAAATTTATGATAAGCCATATCATATTTAAAGGTTTCTATCATAATCTTTTTAAGTCTTCCCCGTCCTCTCTTGACATGTGCTAACTCCCAAACTTCACATCTCCTAACAGGAGTTGTGACTGGTCTGCGTTTCACATGACCATATCATCTTAGTCGTGATTTTCTCATTTAATCTTCTACTGGAGCCACACCCACTTTCTATCTGATAACTTCATTTCGTATCCTATCTACTCTTGTATGTTCACATATCCACCTTAATATTTTTATCTCGTTTACATTCATCTTCTTTACGTGCTGCCACTTAATTGTCCAACATTCTGACCCATACAGTATTGCTGGTCGAATAACTGTCTTATAAAACTTTCCTCCTAATTTGGTAGAAATTTTAGGATCACATAACATCCCTGAAGCACCCTTTCATTTCAGCCAACCTGTTTTAATCCTATGATTAATATCTGTATCAATTCCTCTACTCTTATGTGGCATCGAACCTAAATATTTGAAAGAATCCGTTTTAGGGAGAGACTCTATTTCCAACAATACATTCTCACTATTTGTTTGACTACTCTCATTAAAGACACATTCCATATATTCTGTCTTGATTCTACTGATCCTTAACCCCTTATTTTCCAACGCCTCCCTCCAAGTCTCAAGTTTTTCATTCATCCTTTTTTTCGTATCATCCATCAGAGTAATTTCATCAGCGAAAAGTAAACACCATGGTACTTCATCTTGTATATGCCTAATGAGATCATCCATTACTAAGACGAAAAGGTATGGGCTCAAAACTGATCCTTGGTATAAACCCATTTTAATAGAAAAAACAGTCGTTTCACCAACATAGGTTCGTACACATGTAGTAGCTTCTGCATACATGTCTTTCACAATCTTAGTCATGAAACCAAACTGATTCTCAGTCACCCCTGTAACTTTTCTTAACCTTTTCTCTATCACTCTCTCCCATAACTTCATACTGTGACTCATAAGTTTGATTCCTTTATAATTGGAGCAGTTTTGAACATCTCCTTTATTTTTGTATATGGGAATCAAAGTACTCCTCCTCCACTCATCAGGCATCTTCTTATCTATCAAAATTATATTAAAGAGTTTTGTCAACCAATTAACTCCTTCTATCCCATGACATTTCCAAATTTCGATTGGGATTTCATCTGGACCCATAAACTTTTTTGAGCTCATCCGCTTTAAGACCTCCTTAACTTTCTTTATCCTAATACGACGAAAATAATATCGATTCATCATCACATTTACATTCCACTTGTTTCATTAGGGGACACTTTCCTTGTGCAATTAAAAAATTTGTCAAAATACTCTCTCCATCTTTTCTTAATGTCCTCATCAGCCGTAAGAATATGCTCGGCATTGTCCTTAACACACTTTACTTGACTTAAATCCTTATTTCTTATGTCTCTTGATCTAGCTAACTTAAAGACTTTTTTTCTTCTCTTTTTGTGTTCAGTCTTTCATACAACTTCTCATACGATTTATTCTTCGCATCGCTCACAGCATATTTAGTTTCTTTTTTGGCGCGTCTGTATTTCTCTAAAATTTCATCACTATGTCATTTAAACAGAGCCTTGTAACATTCTTTCTTATACTTTATCTTATCTTGAATCTCTTTAGTTCGCCGCCACCCCTCTTTATCCAACGGTGGTTCGCCCTTAGATTGTCCTAATGTCTCATTCGTTACACGTCGGATACAATCAACCATCGCATCCCACATCACATGCACTCCCATCAAATGTCCATGGATCTTCTCTCAACAACCTCTCTCTGAAAAAGTTTTGCTCATCTCCTTTTAACTTCCACTATTTTGTCCTTATGAGATTATATTTTGTTTTTTTCTTCTTTTTTATTTGAGACAGAAGTACATCTATAACTAAGAAACGGTGCTGAGTGGTCAAACATTCTCCTGAGATAACCTTACAGTCCTTACAACCCTTCAGATCTCTTCGTCCCATAAGAAAGTAATCAATCTGAGACTTGCATAAACCACTCTTAAATGTTATCAAATGCTCTTCACGTTTTTCAAAGAAGGTATTCGCAACCATATGTCATAGCAAAATCCAATATATTTCTCCCTTCTACATTTTTCTCATCTGATTAACCATCTTTCTCCTCACCGACATGTCCATTTAGATCCCCATCAATAAAGATTTTTTCTCTCTCAGGGATCGACTGTACTACTTCATCCATGTCTTTCCAAAACTGAACCTTAGCATCTTCTCCAAGACTTACTTGCGGGCATAAGCACTTACTACATTAATCATTTCCTTCCCAATCTAACACCTTAATAGAAATCACCCTATCTCTCCAATGCTTGATACTAATCACATTTTCTACCAACTCTTTATGCATAATTATACCAATTTCATTCATAGTCCGACTTTGACTGCAATGGCATAACTTAAATCCCGTACTTTGAATAACCTTAGTTTTATTTCCGATCCACTTCGTCTTTTTGTAAACAAGCGATATAAATCCCCCTTTTAACCATTATTTCTACTTCTTCTAAAAGTTTTCTATTTAAGGTCTCAATGTTCCAATTAGATATCATAAGAATTACTCATAAAAAATTAATACTATAATTTAGAAAATAAAAATATATTTTAATATCAATATATGAAAATATAAATACCAATATAAGAAATCGATATAAAAAATCCATATAATGATTGAGTAAAAAATTACATCCAATAAAAAAAATTCTTTTCACTGTCCATGGAAAGAAGAATCAGTCTCGGGACCCGACGGGTTCCATGTCTGTGTAGCCAGTCAGTTCCTGGACTTAACGTAGCTGCAGAGATCAGAAATGATGTTCTGAATCTATTCCGTCGCTAGGTCCCTTCGAGTTCTGAAAGAACCTGGTCTCATAAACTTATAAGACACTGCAAAAATGCTGGATAGAAATAAAGATAAGTAAATTCTTAGTCTAATACTACTACACTATAAATGTATATATGACTAATGAAAACAATAACAGAAACTGTCCATTAATAATAATATGTGTTAAATCTTAATATTTTTTTCAAGAAAAAAAAACAAAAACAAAAAAAAATCTATCTATTTTTTAATTCATTACAAGAATTAATTAACAGTTTCTATTATTGTTTTTTTTCCCGATGTATATAACATCAATCTCGATATTTTTTTCAAATGAGTATAATACGGAATGCACATTAAAGTTGATTTAAAGCTTGGATGTATCAACGCCATATAAATATTAAGCCAAGATGACCAAAAAATAACATGATGGAGGAAGTAGCTTATATGGAGGATAAGCAATAGTGTATATAAACATTGAAGATGAAGTTGGAGAATCCCTAGGGAAAGGAAACACTTGATATTTTGAATGCGCCTTGCCTAAACAAGGCTATCATGATGCTAGTAAAAGCCTTGATAATTTTAGCATGTGCTCTTTGGAACTTTGATACAAAATCTTGATTATCTCAATTAATATTAGTAAAATGTATTGGCGTAACTTAATAAAAAAAAATGGCGTAAAGTCATTTACTGTATATTGAACAACTACAGCTAAGCAACATTTCCAGGGCTAAATATCAGAGGACATCACATCTGCAAAGTTTATTCTATGATCAAACAACGGATCGCCTTATGTACACTAATGTTAACCTTACCGGTAATACATATTGTCATTTTACCAGCAAACTGGTGCTAGCTCAATGCATTCTCTTTAAATCAAACATCAAAGCATGTACAAAAAGCATATACTACATTATGCAAGTTTACCTCATGGATCATCAGTTATCTTTGGATAAGGCATCGTCGCTCAGTAGCTGCAGCGTTGAACTCACCAAGCCTAATGCACTCGTCGGGGTGCAAGACCATAGCAACCAATGTCATAAGTATATGACGTCGATCTTCAGCCGACTACATGTCAATGACCTACTTATTTAGTGGACCAGGAACCTCGACCACCTCATCTGATCGACTGACCAGCCGAGCAAAGGACTTAGCAGCCCAGTTCTGTGTGTTGTAAAGAACATGTTTTTCAAGAGGGTAACCAGGTTTGCACACATAATCCACAAGATAATCAGCCAACACACAAGGTATCTCGTGCTGCAGGAACTCTTGAATCCATTTATCATCATGCGGCATACCTAGACTAGCAATCGCAAAGTCCAATTCTGACTTGAGAAAGCGAGTGTAAGGCGGCGAAGTTGCTAATATAGTCCCATCTCCAGCCTTCACTACACGCTTCAACGTATCCTTCAGAATGAAAAACAGCAAAATATTGATTATTAAGCATAGAAAACGAGAAGTTTTCATAAATGTAGTATTATTGGGGAAAGTCATACCAGGGTTGGAGCGATACAATCTCCATAGATGACAATGTGCATTCCAAACAATGCGCCATGCCCTGTTCTCTCCGTAAATAGGCGCCATTTCCTAGGAGGTTCTATGTTGATTGCACCATCTGCACTGAGGCTGTTCTTGTGCCATTCGTAAGGTTCTTCGGGCAAGAACTTTCCAGCCTCATAGCTAGCAGATAGATAATCAGGCTTTAGAACCCAGCTGCGATCAACAAACAAGTTATAGGTAAGGAGCGAATTGGGCCAAGTTGCGCATATCACAAGGTGCCTGATTTATAACCATTCATACATGACGTCCAACTAAGATGTATGATCTCCACCTATATATATCATTCATTCGTGAAATGATAAGGTACTTACTAAACACAATCACTTCTTACTGCAAATGAAATTAATCTACCTATCTCGGCAAATTTACCCCTTTCATTCCTTAATCCAAGAAAACAGAAGATCAGGGTACCTACATAGGGATTCCTCGCTCGGGATTTGCTCCTACTAGATGTTAAGACTGCAGTTGCTTACCTCCCAGTTTTTGTGGTGGCAACACCAAGCTTCTGGCACTTTGCATCCAGTGGATCCACAGCATCGTAAGGCCCATTGGCTTGATCAGATTTTAGTTCAGGCTTGATAGGCGGTGTCACCTCCTTATTGTCGCCAATGTTTGAAGATGGAAGAGGTTCAACATTTTGAACCATACCCTTGATGACAGAAGCATTCTGGGCCGCAGGCAATTCGTTCTGCAAATCGATAGAGGCTCCTGAGATAAGGCTAGCACAAAAATCTGGTGGTTCATCATAAGAATCCTTAGCTACCGTTTCCATCTCCAGCTCATAGCCAATGCAGAGAGATGAAATACTAATTTCAGATCATCCCGCGTAATCTTTGTATGCCTAGGACAAGCTCACTGGTACTTTTAACATAACAGGCTCACCTTTTACAATAGTCCTCCTCTGGGATCAATTTCCATTCTTTCAAGCTGTGAAACCAATAGAAATAGAGAAAGCTTAGTCCCACATGGTAAACAATACGCTTGTCATAAGCTGAAGATCTAAAACAAGTGATCGAGCTTATAAAATCGATGATCAAGGTCATAGCGGAGAAGATTATACTCACCAATCTTCCAACCACCTATGATTGACAAGCTTTATTCTTTTCAACCTTTTTGCCAATTCATGCTTCTCCCCTGTAAGCAAAAATTCATCCCAAGTACGTCAATGATCCAGTATGTGCTTATGCCTTCTACCTATATGTAAAAAAAGGGAACTTAAAGATCTCCTTGACAAATGATCCCTCACGTGATCAAATCAGCAGATGGTTTGATTGGAGGACTAGGATAGGTTCCACTGTATCTCCCGCACTCCCTTTACTTGATATTGGGAGCATTAATGATTTAATTCTACCGGCTACGACTTCTCAGCATTCCATGAAGTTCCAACAAAAGGTTAACGTCCTCAATTTTCCTTCTTTTTTTTTTTCCTCCCCATTTTACAAGGCATAGATCAACCTGCCGACTCCAACCCAGCTTAGAGATCAGTCGAAATGCCTCCCCCAGCAAGTATGCAACTAGCACTTAAGCAGCGCTTGATGGGCTCTTTGTACAGCGACTGCACTAGAGGTATCTAGGTAATCGGCTTCAAAATTCTCTTCCTGACCACACTAATCATCCTGGATTGTGCTCAGAACAGGTCCACTAGAACAGCAGTACCATAAAGTCGAGAAAGAGTGAAGGACAGAAGAGCATATAAAGCAGAGATCTTCAAACTTGTAGCATATGAGATGAGTAACTTTGTTTGCCACCAATGGCTTGGAAAACTGAGCTCCCATCAAGCTCACTAATGTCTGTAAAATTGAATGGAAGACCACAGATCAGCAACAAGTTACCTGTATATGGATTCTTTCTTGCATCCACCATATAATGACAGGATAGTAATTAAGTCTTTGAAAATACCATTATGTCATCGCGATCATTTCGCTGATATCCAGTCAAACACACAACAAAATCTTTTGCTCCTGGAATTCCATTCAAGTCTTTTACCGGTCGGTACATAATCTACAAACATACAAAAGCCTTCACAGCTAAGAGTCCAAACAGTAAAAGACGATACATATATAGATATGGCTATTTGAGAAGATGAACTTCTTCTTGAAGATCTTGGGTTCCAATCCCACTATCCTCAAAATCCAGGTTGGCCATACCCATTGACTTCGGTCAAAACTTTATCCGATGCTGATGGGGGAGGACGCCTTGTCAGTGTCCGGAGGATTAGTTGAGATACGCGTGAGCTGACCCGGACACCCTCGTCACGAAAAAAAAAAAACTGAACTGAACAAGCATCAAAATTGTACCAATATGTACGCAATGTTATTCGTTTAATGGTATCAGTCTATCAGAAAGTAAGAGGAATAAACTTAGCAAGAATTCTCTCGAGCTAAGTTCTAACACCACGAGGATAACGATCAGAACTCAGAAAACATTTGAAGTTCTGCAATCTCCACGAGAATAGAAGTGGATATAAAGAACTTACAAAGGAAGCATCAATTGGCTTATTGGCCTTTAAACTGTGATCAACCCATAAGCTGTTGACGAGTGTCTTGCCACCTTTACTGGCAGCAACACAAACAGGATCATCCTAAATATCAGGTAGATCATATTAGACAAAACAGAGTTACCATATGCACCATAAGGTTTTTTTTTTCTCCCGTTCATAAGTGCATAATCATAAAGTCTTATCTTCGCCGGAAAAGAGAAAATTGCAGTATACTCACTCCACTAATCTACTAACCAACAAACTTAAATATGAATAATAGACATATGAACTGAACTCATATATCAATTTAAAACCCTAACGTAATTGGTTATCAACCAGTACACATAATTATACCACCATTTTTCCATGTGTCAGGAGAAAAACAACTTATACATATTATCAACTTAAATTAGATTACATTTACACAAATGCGAATAAAAAACTGACATAGACAAGCTTATCCACGATAACATGAGTACAACCCGGTCCAATCTCTCGAACATCGACTCCACCTGCGTTCACAAGCCTCGTCCTCACCTGCCCCAAAAATTTCACATACCAAATCAGTATTCAATTTCACACTTAAAATGAATCCAAGAAAAACTAAAATGAATCACAGACCTGGTGGTGCGTATCCAGGTCTAATCCGAATAGGGCAAACCGGACTCCCAGAAAAGGTCCAGCCATTTGGGAACGAAGATGAAGAATCGGAGAAGAAATTGGGGGGAGGAATTCGAGGAGAGGCGAGTTGGAGAGTGAAATGAAGAGTGAGAATCTTGTTGTGGAAGCCAAGTTCCCGATTCTTCCACTCCAATTTTCTCCTATCCTTTTTTTCCATTTTTTTAATGTTTTAATTTCTTTGAGCGGTTTGTTTGGGGAGGGACGGGAGACGATAACGTTCTGTAATGGGATACGAAATAATCTTTTATCATATAATTTTAAATTATATTATTTTTTAAATTTTAAAAATATATAATAAAGATAATTTTATAACAAATATCTTTCTATTTATTACCGCACAAATATTCATCCTTTGATAAATCGTGGGAAAATGAATAATTTTCTCTCGGCTCCGCCATGATTGGACTGTGGGCCAAGAACGTTTGTATCGGGGTTCGAAGCTCAATATATAACAGGGTTTCCAAGTGCGAACAAGACAACGGCATTCTAACGAACAAGATTTGGGCTCCCATCGTGACTTGTCATGTCCCAGGCTTGGGCTGGCTGCACCAACCAGAGATATCACGTTGGATGTCCCTGTTGTTCCGGCTCGAAACCAGATAATCCTGGTTCGATATAATAAGATTGGATAATTAATTTCATTTTTTTCGTGTTTGATATTATTATAAATCTATAATATAAATATAGATATTTTTTTGCTAGTTTTTCATCAATGTTTTTTGATTCTATTAAATCATTTTAATTATTTTTACATTTGATGTTTCATTTTTTATATCATTTTCCCTTCTCCTTAATATGTAATTTCTCAATTTCTCAACTTTATTCTCATTCACTTTTTATATCATTTTTCCTTCTTTTTAATATGTAACTTCTCAATTTCTTAACTTTATTCTCATTCCTTCTGACAAAAAAAAAGTCTACATCCATTAATGCTTCTTAATTCCATTTAAATTTCATCTTTTACTTTTTACATCATTTTTCCTTCTACTTAATATGAAACTTCTAAATTTTATTTTCATTCTTCCCGACAAAAAAAATCAACATTTGTATTATAGATTTATAATGATCGGTCAAGGAAAACTCAACGCTAATAAAAATTAACACAAGGGTAACTAATGTCATTTAGCGCAACCCAAGTACTGTAGAAATATTTTTTAAGTGTAAATTATAATGTCATGATGACACATGTGCCAATTACAAAAAGCTTATATTTATGCAGCGATTAAGTTCAGAGTTCAGACAGGCCCAAGGCATAAGAAATTACAACTTAGCCGACAAAAATAACCTAAATACATAAATTCAGTAACCTCATCGATTCTCAATCATCTAAATTTAATTTGTTTTAATGTTGCATAGGTCCTTTCATCACTTTCTTATAAACAACGTTTTGTGCATAAATTCAGCAAGCCGAAATTAATCTGTACATGCTCCTCTTATGAACAAATATTCGCACCTTGAAATGAAAAAAGAGTATCTTTTGAAGTGATTACCATGCCCCATTCTCATGAAGAAAGTGTTGATATCATTCATAAATGACCACTCTATAGCTAGTAGGATTCTTTTGCAGGGAACATATCCTACAATCTACCAATTCACAAAAGGCCAAATAACAAGATCATATTACACTTCATTGTGTGGCACTACAATTAATATAGGACCATCAATAAGTATATTTTCATTTTTTGTACATACACCCACTCTTAAGATTCATAGTTTAGGGTAATCAGTGATCTTGTAGCATGCGGACAAGAAACATGAAGAATAATGAATCATCAGAGCAATATATGTTAGGGACAATCACTTCATTGCGATTGTTTGATAATCTGTTGTCTGTTTAATTGTTGATTTTGAGTAACTATCAACAAAAAGAGCGCATGAATTCTAGCAAACCATCAGATGAGATTGACTGAAAATCATTGTAAATATAACAGTTGATGCCGTCGTTAAACCTATATACTGTAATTAATGGATTCTATCTCACGCAACGTGACAGTACAAGAATGAACTAACATTCTTAAATAATTATATTTCCAGAACCACATAGTTTATGTGCCGAGTGTCGATAAGAAATTAAATCATGTCTTAGGGTGGCTCCGGATCTAAGATTTTTAGAATCAATTCTGCATTGACAAAGTTTCCAGTTAATATTTGTAATCCTGATATGAAAATCCGATCGCAGCTTAGGGTGGCCGTGTACTTCTCATGACTTGTTCATCCCGGAATTGAAAATGATATATTCATCCCATCGTACTTTCAAGTGAATAGATCACGCCTACGAAATCAGCATCGACAGGAACGAAAATCAACTGACGTGTTATGGCTAAACATTCCCAAGAGCCTACATCTATATGACTATATATCCATGAACGTACTTTTGCTTTGTACTTCCGAGAAAGTCGAGACTTATCATGTTTCTAAATGACATTTTATAAATGATATATCTTCATCCATCGCGTTTTGCATCAGCGATGGCACGCATTACACAACTTTTTCCAAAAAAGCAACTCATCCAAGAAAATTGACCAGTAAAGATCACATGCGTTCAAATTGTAGATAGTTGATCGATCTCAAGGCTATCACGCACTCGTAAGATATTCAATTGTCATCTCGACAACCAAAAGTCAATCATCATCATATTTTCTAGACGCCTAAAGTTCAAACTACAAATATGTGTGACGCTTTTAACCGTTCCCTATCCTAGCACAGTTACTAGTCATCGAACCACAATCGCCATCACATATTGTCAATGCTCACAAATAGTAAAGTTCACATATCAAAATAGCAAGTGCCCTACTATTAAGGAAACTGAAATGCACATATGGACCACTGTTCCAGTCTCTGAGAGCATCGTATTGCCTGCCCTTAATCGAGAGAGTGGTTGAACCCATTAAAAGCCCCCAAAAAATAAATGAATGAAAGCTGGTGGGCTTTCGCCAGCAAAATAAAACAATGCGGGGCCCTATTGGGTAATTTTTTAAACTAAAGGCTTATTTTGTCGTTTTGTGTACCCCAGCAAAAACGCTCGTCGACGTGGGAGTACAAAGCCCCGTCACCAGCAACTCAATGCTGGCACGCCACGTGCGCAGTAGCTCACGTGGCATGATCTCTGCCCTTGGATTTTAAAAGGCAACCTATCTAGCGGAACAGTTACTATACACAGTTAACAGCACCCGACAATAATTTTAAGGTTAAGTATACACAACAAGAGTTATTGTAGCAAGATGTCAATGACATCTTGACCATGTTATTAAAATAAGGATTGATTATCATCATGTTAACTTTTTTTTTTGACAATCACTGTTTAACTGGGGATCGATAATCTCATCAAGCTCCACGTCAAGCCCACTCTACAGTTCCCTCTTCTAATCGTAGCTGAGCCCCTCCATACAAGGAATATCAAGTTTTATACCCCTTTATATACACCAACATGTCCCTTTATTCGCTCTTGTTACACTCTTCTTTGTTACATGCCTATGCAATTCCTCTGAGTTCTTGCCTCAGCTCCTTCTCTCTCTACAAAAGTGAGGAAGAAAGGAGAGGAAGCAATGGGGAGGGCGCCGTGCTGTGAGAAGGTCGGGTTGAAGAAAGGGCGATGGACTGCGGAGGAAGACGAGACGTTGGTGAAGTACATTCAGGCCAACGGGGAAGGATCGTGGCGATCCTTGCCCAAAAATGCAGGTAATGAATCGTTCGTCACATTTTTCTATGATAACCTGTGATTGTTATCTTTTGCACTAGTTTTTGTTGATAGTTTAAACCAGGATTTGTATTCCATATCAGAACTCTACTAGTACAAGAAACAAATAACCATCACTGCTAGCCAACTGCGACATGGCGACAATCTAGTAAATTGGAGACTAAATTTAAATTCAGGGAAGGCGATTTCACTTACCCAATACAGAATTCGGTCGCTATTTAGAATTAACGACCCAGAAAATGAGTTGCTGATTCGTTTTAGCGACCGATTCTACCTTGCCACTGTAGTTTGCTGGTTGCTTAGACTCCTGTTTTTTGGAAGTGACTAGTACAAAATCATACCTGTTTTTGCGGTCTGAAATTTATGACAACTTCTTCTCTTGTATATGTCTGTGTGACAGGTTTGCTGAGGTGCGGAAAGAGCTGCAGATTGAGGTGGATAAATTACCTGAGAACTGATCTGAAGAAAGGCAACATATCCCCTGAAGAAGAAGAGACCATTGTTAGACTCCATGCCACTTTGGGAAACAGGTTGGTACAATACTATCACAGCAGTCGATTTCTATGCACATATTTCAGTATAGCGATAGCAGACGAGACGTCTCATACGATTAGTTCTCGTGAACTACTTTCAATCACTTGAAACATACCGTGCACATACAATATAATCCATTTCCAGCATGGACAGAAAAAAGAACTTTAACACCTCGTGCGCAATTCCTATTTCAGAATCAGGTCATACGATGAAAATCTCAGATTTCAAGGTCAGATGCACCGAATGAAACCAATATACGTAAAAGGAAAGTTTAGATCAGATGGTGTCATCGCAACACATAAGGAAAGTTATCACATCGATAAACATCTTTCAAGTTTCATCGCTGAGTACACTCATCTCATATAATGAGATAAGATATGAGAGGTTGTATCATGGAAGGTCGATAAGCAAAATTTAAGACACTGAATAAACCACTGTGCTGTACTTGAGTAGGTCCATTTCCAGCCTATTTTTGAAACCATGAAACTACAACGACAGCTCAACAGCCAAGTACCCTTTAATTTTCTGTCGTAAAAATTCACGAGACAGAAAAGCACACTTTACACCATATCACGTTACAAATGTTGCCCCCTGTTTTTGTACTTACAGGTGGTCATTGATAGCGGGACAATTACCGGGACGAACAGATAACGAGATCAAGAACTACTGGAACTCTCATCTAAGCAGAAAGATTAACTGCTTCAGCAAAAGAGTTGCCAGCGATTCATCAGATTCACAGGCGCTTATGGATATGGGAAACGGCAGCACTGACCCTGATGCCGTACAGAAACCACCGCCGAAGAGGAGAGGTGGCAGGACAAGCAGGGCTGCCATGAAGAAAAACAGAAGCTACACACTCAAGAACCTAAGTAACTTGGTTTCGGCTAATAAGCTTGGACAAGTCGGCACTGGTGGTAGCGCCAGTGGTAGCATTGTCGATAGCAGCACTAATAGCAATAACAGCGACAAAAATAACAATGATTTTTTTGACAAAATGTTGTCAATGCGGCCTGCTATCGGAGCAATGTTGGAGAGGGACATGCAGTCAACGGCGATGTCGCCATGGCAGAAACTGGAGAACAAACAACATAAGATCAATGTTAAATACGTTCATTGCCAAGAGAGCTTAGGGGCGGAGACATGGAGAGCACGAGAGCCGGAGGAAGGAGAGTATCAGGATTCAATGCTTGTGGGGCTCGACGAGCAGCAGAGCGGGCCCATGCTTCTGATTTATGAAGATTTCATGATCATGGGAGCAGATGATCATGGTGGGGTTCTGCCCTTGAATGAGGACAAGGAAGGGAAAGATGTAATGTGTTTGGAGCAGAATGGCTTGATCGTGAATCGAAGCGACGATATCGACAGCTGCGGTGTCAGTGTGACTCCCACTAATGTAAGCTCCACAAACGGAGCCGAGAGTAGAGAACAACGGTTCTCTAGCTCTACAGCAACCTCAAACCTTGAGGAACGGAAGTTGGAGTGGGAGTGGGAAGGTGCGGGTTGTGTGGGTGGACTTGACGGGCATGTTGATCCTCGCCTTTTCAGTGGTGTCGATCAGAAGGACCAGATGTTATCTTGGCTGTGGGATAGCGACAATGTTGAAGCAGAGTGTGCTACCTTGGCCGGAAATGTGGACTCTCAGCAGCAGGAGGCTATGGTTGCTTGGCTTCTATCATAACTGAAACCGTCAACACCATTTAACGACTCAAAACCTGTACAAGCACACTAACAAAGCAGGATCCAATCACGTAGTCATGATCTTGGAAAGAGGTCAGCGGAGGCGAATAATCACACGTGATGGTACTAAACTATCTTAGAATTCCTTGATCACGATTTTTTGTAGAACGGAGTCAAGAACATGGAATGGTGGCAGACTATAATTGTAAGAGAAAAGATTCGGCTATCTAATTGTACATTTTGTTTCCCTTTAAGGGTACTTTTCTGCCACATATCGCCCAGAGGAATGAGGCTGTGAGCTATTCCTATTTCTAAACAGTCTTCGAAGGATATTGTTTCTGATGTTGATATCACTTGTACCACAATGTCAGAATAGCACTAAACGTGAATACGAGAAAAAAACCTCAGCCTTTCATATCAGTAAAAGAACCAGATGATTATGATGAAATAGAGGTAAGAATCAGACAGTAAAATGCAGGACGAATGAAGCACATTAAGAACAACTTCTACTACACTTGGCCTCATGTCATGGTCTCCATGATTCTAAGGTCACGGAAATGAGGCAGTCACTTCAATTTCTTGAGACTTGGGAAAAATGACTGAAGAACCGCCTATAACTATAAGAACGGGGCAGAATTGATGACTGGCGACCACCTCTAATAGCCTTTTTCTTTCACGTGATGACCTCCAAGAAACGGCACAATGTAGGGGTTGGCATTCGGCAACCTTTGATCACATAGAGATAAAGGGAGAGGACCAGGGATACCCTAGACACTAGCACAAGATGATGTGGAAAAGATTTTTCTTCCCTGTAGAACTAAGGAAAGGACCATACTAAAATGAGGGTGGCTCAAGTACTCTTAGATTGATCCACCCTCGTCTCGTTAAAGTCAAATATCGCTTGAACCAAGCTTATTCATACCCACCCTGAATGGGAAGTCACAACTCACAAGATATAACTTCGAACAGATCAAGTAGAAACAGAAAAAAATCAGATTGTCGGATGTTATAGCTCATCGTGAAGTCTATCAGAGAAAATTGTGTAGAAGACCTTGAGTGACAGTCCATGAGATGGTTTCCGTCAAGACTCTGACCATGACCTGTTCATATTCAAGCACTGGTATTAACATAACAATAACCACATGCATATCCTGCAATATTCATATAATAGGAAGACAGGAAATATTACAAGACAGTAAGAATTTCATTAATATGGAAAGAAAACAGAATAATTTTTGGCATTATTCCATCAATGCAGAATCCTGAAAGGGGTGAAAATCGAACGATGAACAAATAATCTTAGGGCCACTTAACAAAGGACCACATCTCTATAGCAGGAGCCTTGAAGGCAATTCATGGGAGAATGTTGATAGCCATCCCCTGCTGCAAATTGTGAAGACATTAAGTTGGAGGGGACTGTGAGGATCACTAAAGAGCACTCCGGTCCGAGTAACTGCTATAGTGTGGTACGATGGGCAATAAGATTTGTTAAGTGTTAAAAAAGGTTTAGGTGATCTATTTACCCGCTCAAGCGACTTAAAATTCGCTTAGACCATCGCTTTTAAGAAACAGAATTTTGAATAAGAAAAACATAGGATAATCATCTTTTTCTCCTATCAAACATGCTTACACAGGTCATGCAATATCAGCATCATTTCATAACAAGTTTTGCATAAAACTTTGCAATAATTTTTTCTTTTTAAAAAGTGATCCATAGACTACAGGATCTGTAGCAGACTTAACCAATACCCTCTTGAACAACCAATAGATCATGATCACCATGAGATGAGCGGGTATGAACAAAATATACAATAAAAAAGAATCATATGAAGGTCATCCGTGGAGATGCATCATTTTCTGCAAACTATTACTCCAGTATTTACCATAGTCCATCTCACATAGAACTGTAATCTTTTTCTACTAGAGTGAGTGAATAACACAAATCATGGCAGGAAAATCAGTCTGATGATTCCATTGCCTCTATGGCATTTTCCAAATGAACCCACGTTGTTTTACTTTCGTATGAACACCGCCGTCAATGTAGTTGAAGAACTCGATGGTCGATTTATAGGTAAACACGTTCTAGAAGAAATCAAGCAGACAGTAGTAAATATTAGAAGCCTGTACCGCCATTTGCACGAAGGCGGGAAATGCAGGCATTTATGCAAAAGAAGGCTGCCATGATTTTCCAACCAATAGCAAAAAAAGACAATTAAGCAAAAGAAGGTTGCTTATACTTTTTGCATAATTTATGGAGTAATTCAAAGTTCCATAGGATCTTTACAGTTCGATCCAACACGATGATTCTAAAAAGGAAAAAAGAAAAAGAAAAAAAGGGGAAAAAAATTCAGCGGTTTCTAGAATGCAATCTGTTAAGATGATTCCACAAACAACATAGATTACAGTTGATTCCAAAAACAACAACAACAACAACAATAATAATAAAGATCACCACCACCGATTGATACATATACATATACATATATATAATTACACAAAATTTTCAGATGGCAAACGACAAATGACATGATAACATGACGATAATATATTAAATTTTATTTAAACTGAAAAAATATCTACTCAATTAGATGGCAAATGGCAAATAGCAAATGGCATGGCAGCATAACGACAATATATTAAATTTTATTTAAATTGAAAAATTGGTTTTAATTATGAGTATAGATTGATTCCATAAATAAATAATCAAATCTAATAAAATTATTAGATTCAAATTTCAAAATAACAATCCCTATAAAAAATCCTAATCGAAAATCATAAAAAAAAACCATCATAATCAAAATCCCACGGATAAAGATAAGATTGTGATTATTGATTAATAATTGATTATTAATTATTTTGCATTTTTTTGTTGTATTTATTTTCAGAATCTATTTTTTTATTCTAAAACATTACAACATGAAAAATACTGTTGTTTTTTTTTATAGCAGCACATATTATATCGTAATTATTTTGTTTTGTTTTTTCTTTTGAACTCGTACAGGGATGGGTATACTAATATATATCTAATTAGTTCTTTCCGTGTCGAACCATGTCGAACCATCAGCATGATAAAAAAATTAAACTAATCTAATCTAATCTAATAGCTGATACATTTATCTAATTACCCAGTCTTTTTTCATGTCGAACCATCCATATGGCATACGACAAACCACCTGTTTTTTTTTTTACCCTTTTTTAAAAAAAATCTCTTTTTGAAAGAAAAAAGAAAAACAATTAAATGTCATTGGTATGTCATCCATTTAAATTTAAAATTGAAAAAAACTAAAAAATAAAAATGAAAATGAAAATTACAAAAAAAATTTAAAAATAAAAATACTAAAATATGTTTCTTATTAAGTATTTATAATCAAATCATGTTTTATTTGATGTGTTAGAAAATCAACAAATTAAAACATTTTATACGGCATATATTTATTTTCAAATCTAATCTATCTACTTTATATACAGTTATACAAAACTGTGAGACGCGAATTCATCAAATACTATGTAAGTGTGTTGTAGTAATTTTTATCTATTTATAATCTATAATCTTTAATTCTATATTATATAGAGTTACAAAAAATTTTCAGACCATAAATCATCTATTTTAAAACAAATTTACGAAAAAAATGTATGCTAATAATCTTACATATACAAAATAAACAAAATATTACTAATGTTATAAATAAATTATTTTTGCAAATAAATTAGCGAGCGATATTAATAGTTGAGAATATATAATAATATTTAAGTGATGAATATGAAAGGTAAAATACATAAATTTTGGTCCTAGATCAATATATCTATAATGTTTAAATATGTAAGAAACAATCAAAGTTTATTAGTATAATAATGTATCATTTAAAGAAGGGTTAAGTTAGATCTAAGACAATCAATAAATTAAAATCATTATATAACTTAGATAAATATATCGATATATTATTTTAATACTTTTTATTTATATTATGATTTTTTATCCCGTGTAGCGCACGAGTTAGTATGTTTAAAAACACAACTAACAGGTAGTTCTCACAATAATTATTAAACCAAGTACAAACAGGATTGGATAGATCCAAAATGACATTTAAAAAATCAACCCTATAGGTTGTTACAAACATGTTACAATCTAATCCTTGTCTTGTGGCTGTAAGATTCCCAAGAATTTAACATGTTAACTGTAAAAGCATCAGGAAAGTTATTTATCAAGTAGGACATCATATATCGGAATGGAACAACAGAAGGGTCAGAGTTGTTTATGTTACCATTTTCTCGAAGCTACTGGACTCCTCCATTTTATCATTGTAGAATCAAGTGCAAGGCTTTTCCTGCTCAAACTTCCAGCCGACCAATATGTGGTTGTCTGAGTCATCAAAAAAGGATTTCATGTAAGGGGACCTGCCCATTTGCTTGATCTAACATAATTACTTTCTGCATATTCTCTTGGCTGGACGCAATGGCTTTTTCCACAGCGGATGGCTGACAGGACAGGATGTGCTCTTATCTGCATAGAGCACAATAGCGTGGCTTTCATCAGATCAGCTGAGTGGCATTTATCACTGGGAGAGGATGGGAACCTACCTTCAGTATCTTTTGAGGAAAGTTGAAGGTCAGTGCGACAATCTTGAATATGTTGAACTCCTTGTAAGACTGGAAGACAGTGGCTCGTATCCATTAGGAGAGACAAGGATAGGAGCCAAACGCGCTGTGACATGTTACAAGCTTGTTATAATGTGTGCGATCTAAGTATTCTGGCATTGATGAACGGGAGATTCCATCCTGTAGCGACAAATGTACCCATTTACTAGGTTTCACAGGCAATCTCTTCTTTCTAATATCATCACAGATATGTCTGTTGAAAAATGTAAAAGCAACTACAAAATGACTGAGTACTAAGACTATGATAAATTGATAATGTTGTTGTGGAGAAGAACCCTACCCCTCACATTTACAGAAAGATGGCATACAAATCATTTATCAGGTTAGCTCAGCCATAAGTAGCCTAAATTGAAACCTTGAAATTTTGGACTGTAAAACCTGAAAATGAACATAAACACAGCCAGCCTAGAATTGACAATTAAGAAGCTAGAGTACAGTTCCGCTTGGAAAATAATGAACAGAACTCTCAAGACAAATAGACAATGTGTATGAGTATGGCTATCTGGTTGTGATGACCAATTAAGCCACCACATTCTATCATCACCAGGACTTTGAATTCAAATGTATGCCTAGAAGTTCACTCATCCACTCTATGCAAATCTTGATCATAGTTCCACAATGCCTATTTCATCATTTATCTACACCGTTTCCTGGTAAATTTAGTTCGAAAGCTTCAAATATCCATTCTGGCTAGTATTACGGTTAGCATTTCTTTCGTTTGTTGCTAGAGATGACCGCCTTATTTGCATCTGACATCTCATTCCAATACTTCTACCTTTTTGATTCCATCCATTAATCAACATATCCAGCAATCCAAACTCATTCAAGCTTAGGTCACCGATTCACCAAGGCTGGCAGGGTGGAGAACCAACTCTCACTTATGGGAATCTCAAGCCCTGTTTGGCAATGACTTCGTTTTCTGTTACCTGTTTTCATTAGAGAACCAACAAAAGCGTAGGTAATGTTTTCTATTTTTCATCCGAGTACAGTGTTAAAAAAAACATTATCAAACATCGCCTCGATCCTCCATATATGATCCTAGAAACAGTCCAAAATCCATGTGGTAATCAAACACATACATCATCTCAATAACACATCTATTCTAAATTTATATGCTTGGTGTTGGACCAAACTCAGATATATTCTCTCGCAACAGGGAGAATCCCGATTCTCCAGATACATTATGCAGTGAAACGAAAAGGAGGAATCGGGCAATACCTCATTGTCGACGGGAAGATTTTGACCTTGAAAAGTGAGAAAGCGCTGCAGAGGACGAGAAATCTTTTGATCTGATGATAAATTCTCAGCACAAACCCTCGTTCGTTGGTTCTTGATGAAACGAAAAACTGAAATCAAAGGATCAATTATTGTTTGCTCCATCCCAAAAAAAATTTATAATATTTATTAAATAAATTAAATATTTTAAGTATTTTTTTAAAAAAAAATTATAATATTTATTAAATTGAAAACTTTTTATTATCCTTCTTAAAAAAATTTTCTATAAAAATATCAAAATATCCTTATTATTTGTTTTATATTACATAAATTTATCCGAATGTTTTTTCTTTTTTTCACTCCTCCCACTCATACAAGTCAAAAGATAAATTAGTTTTTATTATAATAAATAACACACATATAAATTATCGTATTAACGGAGGTAATAAGTTTAATATTATCCTATTTGAAATTTTTTTCTATAAAAATATCAAAATATTCATATTATTTACTTTATATTACATCAACCTATCCATCACCTTTTCTCTTTCTTTTTTTTTTTCTCATTCTTCCCACTCACACAAATCAAAAAATAAATTAGTCTTTATAATAAAAAATAACACACACATAAATTATTATGTCAATTCAATCCATTGTAATTTGTTTAGAATGAATGGAGTAAAAAATTGCGTGTTGGTACTTTGGAGAATGATTACAAGATATTCAATTATGGTGTTGCCGTGACAGCGGTAAAAACTGAATTAGAAAACAAAAAATATTGATATTTTAAGGGAGTGTTTGATATCACCATTCAAATAGTAAAAATCAAAATTATTAACAAAATCAGAAAACCAATACGAACACAAAAAACACTCTATTTTTTTAAAAAAAGAATTTTGAATGTTGTATTCGGATATAACAAAAAACAAAAATTAATTTTTTTTTTAATTTTTAATTCATCCATTTAAGAAATTGAAATCAATACTAAATAGTTCTGTTTCACGGTCAGTGAGACAAAAACACATTAATCAGTAAAATAAAAACAGAAAACCAGAATCATTAATACTCCAAACTTGCCCTAAACTTTTATTTTTTAGTTTAGATTTAGAAACTATTTTTTCGATATGAAAAGATAAGATTGTTTATATCTTTTAACTCTTACACGTTTGAATTATTGTTGTATTATTATCTCCGTCCCATTATCTTTGTAATATTTCTTTCTTTATGTATTATTCTGTACGCTATTTGAGAAACTTCGTTATTCATCTAAACGATATGTTTTATATTTTCTGTTAGTCTTAGGTTATAGTACATAATGTTTACTATCATTAATGTTTTACGATATTTTCTAAAAAAATAACGTTTGATCGTCCCGTAATATCGATCAAATCTTGTATTGTCATGTATGTCTGATAAAAAAATTATAATCTTTTTGAAACGAATGATATATTTTATTAAAATAACCACAATCGAAATATTTGACCCAAAAAATCACAATTGAGAAGTAAACATACACATTATTAATTATTGCCTTTTTTCTCTAGTCTAAAACGTTTTTAGAGATAGAGAATCAATTTTCTCATAGGACGGGACATATTGTGATTATACTCAGGGACTGTTTGATATTATTATTGTTTATAATTATTTATTTTTATTTTATTGATCTATGAATTAATTCTGTCTTATATTGATTTCTGTTTAATAATTAACAATTGAATAAAAAATAAAAATTAATTTATCATTTTTATTATTGATTTTAATTTTTATAATTTTAAACAATGATATATGATTGTTAAATAATCACACGTGAAGGATCCAATGGATCTTTATCGAACTTAGCAGGTCTCCGGGGTGCCAGTGGACCGACGAATGAAGAGTGTTTGTCACAAAATGAAGTGTGTTTAATCAGGTTTTTCCCTTCGTCTTCACCCCACTATCAAATTCCTCCTCCTTTTCCCATTTTTTAAAAATTCCCCATTTCCGATCATCAATTCCTCACAATTTCTTCCCTGCACTTTCAACGGTCAGCTGGCGGAATCAGATCGAACAGGTATCATCTCATTCCCGTCATCTTCACCTAATTCCCTCGCGATTCGCCATAAACAACGATCTCAAAGCATCAATTGGAGTCCCTTTCATCGCCTAGAACACAATAAATCAGTAAATGATTGTGAGAACAGATGAGTATGTGTTCAATCTGAATCGTGAGTTTAGGATTGGGATCAATGGTGGGTTGTCGGGGAAGGAAAGGTGTTGATTGTAGGTTTGAGTGGATTGGTTATTATTGATGCGTTGGATTCTTTGCCAAGGTAGAGGAGGAAGATTGTTCATGATGTGCAGGGAATTGAGGTGTTTGAGCGAAAGGATGACGGAAGGTAGTGGATTTCGAGCATTGTTCGAATGTGTCTATGAGTGAGTGGAGGGGATAGGAAGAGAAAAGTCGGTTGGGTAGGTAAAGTGACCATATGGTGCTAAGTTGATCATATGGTTGTTTACACGTATGCGAGAGATGTGTCATTTATCTATTTTCTTCAAGTATGCTACTAGTTCACGTTCTGTAGACCGCAAGTTGAGTTGAATTTATGTGATATGAAGTCATATGATTTTTTTTATTTAATATCTCCATGACACGAAGACAAAGCTTTACATAACATGCGTCAGATGATAAATCTATTATCAGGAACCAAGCATCTGATGCCGAATCTTGATTAATTTTGTTTGCAGCAATTTCAAGCAAGAATTCGTAGTCTAACATTCTTCTCCACCTGAGCTCCAGTTGACTGTAATCCATGACAGAGATTGCAGCAAGCTTAAGGGTTTGTTTCTCAATTATCATTTTCAGCTGCTTCCAAAGTCGAATTCTTTAGCCTAGCACTGTGAAACTTAAGCTGGCCTTTTATGTGCATAATTTGTTGATATTTTTATTGTTTTTGTGGGCATTAATATTTGATTGGTTGATTATCGTTATTGATTTTGGGAAGGAGGAATTGCCATTTGGCGGGAGGCATGGAACAAACAAGGATGTTATTGACTTGGGTGTTTTTGTTGGAGATTTATCTGCGGAGGAGGATACAGACAGGTATCATATACTTTCCCCACAAGCTTTCATTGGTTGAGTCGTCTGTCAGATTTTGCTTCGGATGATGCTGTTTTATGCCTTGAGTTGTGCATGGATGCTTTTCCTTTCCTGTTTATGGAGATTTGTTCCTATATACATGGGCAAGCAAAGTTAACAAAGAATCATTTTACTGAATTTGATGTTGTATCATGGTGCTTCGTTCTGATCTCTTGTTCAATAAGCCGCTAGAGGAAGCCGCGAGGAGTTCTTGGCATCCATGACAATGTAGAACTATTCCGAGATCATTCTGTTATCGATAGCCAAGTGCTGCTATATTGATCACTGCTATTTGTAAGCTGAAACTGCTGGTAGCATTTCACCTGAGTGCCTTCAATATTTCCCTAAGATATAGCTCTATATTCTTGTTTCTATGCCCATGAACTGGTGTCAAGTGCTCTTAATATTGATGCAGCTGTCACACTTTGTGGCAGTGAATTGTTAGTTCTTTGTTATCTGGCTAAGTTTGAATGAACTATGACATATTCTTTTTAGGAATGTTTCCTTGGGCTGTGATCTTTTTCTTCCTCATTTTCTTGTTTAATCAGTTTATCTGGTGCAGCACGTCATCTTTGAATGTAATTATTAATGTCCTTATTTCTTCAGCGATGACATATCATTGCAAGGACTCCAGCAAGAGTTGGAAGAGTGTAAAGATGATGATGTGAGTGGTGTTCCTGTAGAAAATAATCTTGGCCACGGTTTCATATTATGGCCTTTGTATTGCCATGTTGTACCATCATCTTGATTCTTTTGCATGACTTGAATATTATAAACTATACCATCATGTTGTACCATCATTTTTTTTAAACATTAATGCACGAAGTGACACAAATGTTATAAACTATTACAAGAATATTAGCAGGTTAGTGTTCACATAGGGATAAATGTATAGTTTATTTCCATGGTTGTTTTGAGCAACCATGGCATTATTACTGGGTCGTGAATACCAGGTTGACATCTAATTACACTGATATTACTTCTTCGTGGTTTTTGGACTTAGTTTCCCTAGCATAAAGTTTAGTGGATGCTATGGTGGGTGCCACTTCAGTAATGAGGAATTGATCCAGGCATTTGCTTTTGAAAGATTTGATCCATTACAATATTTGATCATGCCTTTTCATGAAGTTATTCCTTTGTTATGAACTGGAAGTTGGAGAAGATGGATGACATGCATCTTGCTTCAGAAAGCACGTGGTGGGAATTTAGGTTGAAGTGGGTCTGGTATATTGACAGCTGACACAAATACCTTGCTTATTGTAGAACTTGAGATTTAGCGCTTTAGAACAGTTATTTGGTGCAATTCGGGCTTGTGAACTATTTTGTTTTCATTTTGCAGGAGGTAGCAGACATCCTCTCCAAAGGCGTAAAATTGCGAGATTACACAAAGGGTGTTGAGAATACTTTGCGGGAGGTTGAGCTAAACTCAATCCAGGTATGCGGCTTTTCAGTAATATGACCTTGATACTTGGCACCTTTTGGAAGAATACTGTGGAACGACATTTAAAACGTCCCGAGTACATGAAACTGATGACCCACTATTTAGAATACTATTCTTTTTAAGTTAGTGTAATTAGAACGGGGAGGATTAAGAGCCCTGAAATGTTTTCCAGCTGATTTCGAAGGAGGAGCTGAACAAGACACGACTGATGTGGGATAACTGATGATGGATGGTTGGGGGAAATCTAAAGAGCAGAGACCAAAATGATAAAGAAATAGCAAATGGAAAAGATGATAAAGAACCATGTCTTGTTGTGAGATTCATTTATGTCTCTGTAACAAATGGATCTATTGGGTCCATGAAGGAGTACAACTGGAGGGTTGTGAAACCAAAATAAAATAATACACTTAGATAGCTCCAAGCATATCTTGCCATTTTGTAATTTTGTAGTTTTCTTATATTAAAATGCCGATACTCTTTATTTTTATGCTCTTGTCTATCCCTTGAAATATGTTCATGTTTCTGTTGTGTGGAAACAGGATTATATAAAAGAAAGTGATAATCTGGTCTCGCTCCATGATCAGATACGTGACTGTGATGACATTTTGACACAGATGGAAGCCCTTCTTAGTGGGTTCCAGGTATGTTGGAGTACTGCTATTTCTAGGAATAGGTCTCATGTCTAACCTCATGCCCGTCCTCAGTATGTGATTGCATGGTGATGATTAGCCTATGATCACTTATATTGTAAGAGTACTTGGTAAATGATGATTGAAATTTATTATAGTTTTTCAGTAGATTGTGTTGAGATTCAGCGTTAGCCATGCCATGCATAAATGACAAATCATGATTCCAGAGACTTGAAGTTAGGGTTCACTTTCTTCATCCAGTTTAAAAAGTTACTCTGACGATATCTTGCATAGACAATGGGTTCAAAAATATTATAGTCAATTCATGCAAGCTAATGATAAATATCAAAATGTTCATGGGACCTTTTTCCACAGATACGACACAATATGTTATTGCTAGAACATTGATGTGTGTAAACATGATTCTGAGAAATTGGCATCACAATTTTTGTTTCTTCATTCAATATAAGGCTCCAAAATAGCCACTTTTACTTTGCACACTTGGTCTGTGCCTGTATAAATGATGGATTGTCTATAAAAGTTTGTCAGACCTGTTATGAATGAACTCCTGCACCATCAACAAGGTTCCTTTGAAATTGTTGGACAAGACTGTTAGGGGTTTTTTGGGTTATTTTCATATTGCAACCTCAAATCTTGCATATTTCCATATTACAACCTCAAAAATTGGTATTTCCATATTACAACCTCAAAAATTGATATTTCCATATTACAATCTGAAATCATCATCTTATGACAATTACTACCTCAAATCTTAAATAATTTCATATTACAAACTCAAAAGTTGGTATTTCCATATTACTTGTTCAAATTGTAATCTTGTGTACAAATTCCAACCTCAAATCTTAAATATTTTCATGTTACAACCTAAAACTCAAAACTTTCAATATTAAAACCCTCGAAACGCTTCTTGAACTTTCATGTGTTCACTATATTTGAACACAATTTTTCAATACATAAAAGTTTGAAAAATAAAATCTTCGATTTGTTGCTAGATATTACTTTAGAGATTTACAAGAAAAACTTATATTGTCAAGAAATCAATGTTATATCAATCATCATTGATGTATATAGTTCTTCAAGATCATTGACATCAAACAAAAACGTTAATAATTGTGTGAGTGCATAAAATATATGAATAAGTTTTAGTTGAAACATAAAATGAGGATAAAAAGAAAATTCAATTTACGTTTTAATTAAGAAAGGAAAAAATTACCCAGAGATACGACATAGCAAAATAAATGCCCAATAAATACACACTTTTTTTGTCACGGAAGTACCCATGTATTGTTATTTTTTTTTTTGTAAAAAAAATCGAATCTGCATTTGCCTTTTTTAAAAGGTTGCATTACGTTTATTTCTTTTTATCCCTAACTCTAGATATATCTTACATTTTCAACCCACAATCAGATTGCATAAATTTAATTTCTTTCCCTATGTTCGATTCGCTATCATCACTATCAAATCACAAGCCAAAGAATGCAAAACCCTTCTCTCCTTCTCATCGCCCTTGACTCGAACACAATGCCTAAACACGACATTGAATAGATACACAACAAACACCTCATAATCACTCCACCAAACCCAAAAGGGGTACTAATAGGGAATTAAGGTTGTGGATGTATTGAACAATGGAGGTGTTAATATGTTCATTTTTTATGAATAAGATTGTAATATAACATGTAAAATGAACCTATCTACTTCCGGGATTCTCAAATGAAAATATTTAATATTTGAGGTGGTAATTTATCTGAATGATTGTAATTTGAACAAGTAATATCGAAATATCAACTTTTTGAGGTTTTAATATGAAATTATCAAAGATTTGAGGTAGTATTTTGTCCATAACATGATGATTAGAGGTGGTAGTATGGAAATATCAATTTTTGAGGTTGTAATATGGAAATATGCAAGATTTGAGGTTGTAATATGGAAATAACCCTTTTTTTGTATTAATTATTTCAACCTAAAATTTTTTATTCTTTAGATTGCTTTGGGTATTATCCTTCCTTTTCTAGGCTGAGTTCAGTTGAATTATTTCTATCATCAGGTGCTTATAGTCATCTTTGTTTTCTATTATTACCTTCATGAGGATCGATAATATATGCTTTTGAGTTCCTTTAGTGGAATATACGTTTTCTGGTTGGCAATATCTAATATTTCGGAGCATGTTTTGCTAGGCTGAAATTGGTTCAATAAGTTCAGACATTAAAGTTCTCCAAGAGAAGTCAATGGATATGGGTCTCAAGCTAAAAAACAGAAAGGTACAATGGCTTTGTCAGCTTTCTTTTATTGAATAGTTGGATAGTTCTAATGCTAACGATATTTTTTGGGAAAAAAGTCCTAATGCGGGCATTGAATGAGAGAACATAGGTTCAATTATTCGTTCTAGCATTGTTTTTTTTTTTTTTTTTTCTCAACGAGCCAAATCTGAAAAATCAAGGACATGTGCATGGCGAATATATACATACATGTACAATAAAAATAGCAAAAGAAATAACATCTTTCACATGACATCAGAAATAACCTCTCTTTTTCAATCTCATAGCATAAAAGATTACCTGTTTTGCACATCATGACAATTGACATTAAAAATAGAAGTTATTTACAATTAATGGCCTGAAGAGCTCCTTGAAAAGTCTTTGCTATTCTCGGTTTGTCCTTGCCTTTTTTCTGATTAGGGGATTTTCGCTCTCTCCTTGTGTGTTTTATTTGCATAAAGGTGTCTCATTTGTGTTTTTTATGAAAGAAATTAATAGGCTGCATTCTTATGTCTTACGACTGCAACATCAGCAATGCATGTATCCTTTTCGATAATTCATCTATGGAGGGATTCAAGGGAAAAAAGTATTTGCGATCAACTTCAAAGAAGGATAAAGGATCAACATTTTTGTTTACGACATCCGTAAAGCCTTTGCCTTTGAAATAATCCCTCCAGGCACTACTGATTTGAATCTGCATCTGATTGGTCTCTTTATTTGTGTTCTTCTTGTTCATTGCAAATAAAATAGCTTAGGGTTGTAGGTTTTCGACTGTCGCCTTTTCTCTATTTTTGTTTGTTCCTTATCCTCCTTTGTGTCGGTGCCATGTCATTGCTGTCTCAGTGCCATGTTCCCGCTGTGTCGTGCTGTATTCCAGCCAAAGAATGTGATAAGTGTACGGCCCTTGTGACCGATACGTGTCGGAACAGTGTCCCCTGCGTGTCGGTGTGGGATAGAAATGCGTTGACCCTGATGGAGTATTGGTGCTTCACGGGGTGTCTTTCTTCATACTTAATTTGAATCATGTTTTGGGCTTCTGCAATGTTTGACCGCAGTAGATTAGAGACTTTAATTGGCAACTTCTTTGATTTTTTGCAGTAGAAGTTTTTCTGTTAGTTGTCAACAGTTGGGTGAAATCCAATTGAAAGTTTCTATGGAGTGCGATGAACTAGCTTTTATCTTTTTCTAAGGATCTTTTCTTATTGTAATGGATCTTGTTTTATCCTTATATATTTGTTTGGTTTCTTTTACCATTGCAAATAGGTTGCAGAGTCAAAACTGGCAAAATTTGTAGAAGACATAATTGTGCCTCCTAAAATGATAGACGCTATTGTGGATGGAGAGGTATCTTTTGCTTTCATGTTTCCTAGGCACAGTTTCTCTTCCATGCATGTTCCATTGTCATGATTCGTGTCCGTGAAGCTGAAACTTTTAGACGTCCCTACTTTCCTAGTGTTAAATTTAATGGTTGATACAGGACAACCCCATTGAAGCACATAGTTAGGAAAAAAAAGAAAAAGAAAAAGAAAAGAAAAAAACGAGTATTATATTTTATTGGCCCAGGCATGCTCTGTTTTAGTAGAGAAGCCAAAAATAAGATTATGAAACATTTCAATGTGGAAAAAACTCAGTATAGAAGATAAGTGGATCAATGAGACAACATGATAAATGCGGCAACATAATATTCTAACACTCACAACTGTAGTTCGTTTCTACGTTGCTGCTTTTTTTTCTTTTTCTTTTTTTGATATACGTTTCTAGGCTGCTTAGTTGCATGTTTTTGGGTTTCTTTTCCTAAGCACCAACCTGATAGAAGAAGAGAGTTTTTTTAAAAAATAAAAAATAAAGAAGAAGAAGAAGTTAAATGGTAACCATTAATTATGAAACAGGAAAGGAAAGTCTTAACGAAAAGAGAGTACGGATCAAACGGACACCACCGTTCCCCCCTTTTGTGAGAACCAAACGGTACACATGAAAAGACAGTGAGTGAGGTGTTGGAAAGAGAAAAAGAGGAGAGAACCTTGTCCACCGTTCCATCATTTAATTTATTTGAGATTGAAAATAGAGAAACCAAAAGTCCACACTAAGCAGCAGCTTTTTCATAGAGTTGAGGGGCCCACTAGCTAATAGATGGAAAAGCACCGTTTGAGCATTATTCTCTAAAGAAAAATATCTAATTATATGATTGTTATCCATGTTGGCCACCGTTTCAATATTATTATGCTGTTGTTATCCATGTTGGGGGATTGCTTTCACTATTAATGGGACATGTTAATTGAAGAAGAGCTTAATCTTGAACTTTGGTACCCAATTATAGATGTAATGACCATTCATCCTTTGTTGGAGAACTTAAATTATCTATTGCCGCTGACAAGAAATGAAGTTGGGATGACTATTGCTCATATTGTTGCTTTAGAAGTCATTTTTAGTGATTTCCCCCTCAGTTTTGGTGTTGTGGAGGATGAAATAGATGTGACTGTTTGATACTCCCTCCGTCCCAAAAAAATTGAAACGTTGCATAGTAATCATACTATTCATTATGCATTTTGATGCGTTGTTTTTTGATATTGAATGATATATTTTGGAAATTTTGTTAACCCAGGGTATAGTAGTTATGTTGAACTATCTTTGATATTTCATGATAAATTCAAAAAAAACATTGTTTGATCGTCCCGCGGACAATTCGTAGCTCAAAAAACTTTTTTGTCTATGTGTATATGTGATGCATCTAATTTGGAACGGAGGGAGTAGTTGATATTGGTGGTAAGAGGCGAATTGACATTAAGAGTTCCCCAAAAAGCTGTGATTAACAACCAGGGCTGGATGTTGCATTTAACAGTGAAGGCTTTGATGAAAACACAATCAATCACTAAACGGAAGATGCTGTTTGCATCATTTTCCATGACAATGCATTGAATTATGTTCATCCCATATATTATAGCTGCACCTCCTTTGTTCCTGTCTTACCCACTTATCTTATCCAGGTCAATGAGGACTACATGAGAACGCTTGAGATTTTAAGTAAGAAGCTGAAATATGTCGAGGTAGATCCTTTAGTGAAAGCATCAAAAGCTCTAAAGGATGTGCAGCCTGAGCTGGAAAGACTTTGTCAGAAAGCCGTTTCCGAGGTAAGTTACGCATTTAATCTGACTGTCTGACTGATACATATGGTGCTGTTCGGACGTGCAAGCAACAACACATATATCTCTATTCCATTTGCTTTTACTTTGTGTTTCACATGTCCACTATATGCTAGTATTTCCTTGTTGGTAACTTTTTAAGTTACTTTTCTTAACACTCTCTCTCTCTCTACTATTTCTCTTGATGACATTATAGGTGTTCGACTTTATTGTTCAGAAGCTTTATGCGTTGAGAAAACCAAAAACAAATATCCAGATTCTGCAACAAAGTGTTCTCCTAAAGTATAAGTATGTGAGTGGAAAGAATATATGTCTTCCTCTTGTGTTTATCTTTTTTTCGTTACTCTGGTGCTTCTTTGTCTTTAAGTTAACCCCTTATGGAAATATTCAAAATCTGTGCCATGATATTTTTTTGGGATACTGGTGCTGAATCTCAGGTACGTCATTTTCTTTCTCAAAGAACATGGGAAGGATGTATACAATGAGGTCCGTGCAGCCTACATCGACACAATGTATAAGGTAATTCTGTTGGTGCGATCAGGATATAGTTTGAGTAGAACCATCAGATTTAAAAACCTTTCACTTGATCATTTATGCCGCATCTTAATATAGTCCATATGGATGAAAGCAGTCTTGCTTTTAAAGTGTGGTGAATAGTCCTTGATGATTTTCCTGCAGTTAGAATCCCTTGAACATTGTTTACTCTCTGGACCATCTAGAGATTTGGTTGAATTCCAAATGTAAATGATTTCACCATGTTGCAGGTGCTAAGTGCTCATTTTCGTGCATATATACTGGCATTGGAGAAATTGCAATCTGATATTGCAACGTCTAGTGATTTAATTGGCGTTGAAGCTAGAAGCACCAGTCTTTTTTCAAGAGGAAGAGATCCTTTGAAGAACCGTTCTTCTGTTTTTGCTCTGGGTGACCGGATAAAGATTTTAACGGTTTGTTGCTAGCAGTATATGTTCTCATTTTGTTTGCCTAGGTTTTCTGGACTCCTGCTGCCACTGACTCTTTTGTGCTTTACTAAGTGATTCACTGCCTAAGATGGACGTACTTCTTTGAACTTGTACTGCCTTACAGTAATGCAGTTATTTAGTGATCAACAAGTCTGAAGATGATAAAAAGTTGAATTACGATAGCGATATGACATCAGTTTTTGGCTTTTGTTACTGTTTGGATTGACGACATATGATGGAGAACTTTTGGGGAGTGCAATTATGCAGGAAAGGTGAAAAGGAATAAAAGAAATGTTTGAGTTCAGTTTAAGTATGGTGGCCTGGTGGGTTCTACCGCAAGCTTTGAGCTTACAGTAGGGTGGTTTCGTCACCATCGTTCAAACATAAAGGACAAATAGCTGAAATTTCATGAGTGCAGTAAAGTGCTTCAGTGTCTATTAGATAAATAATTAGGTCCTATGATCAATATAAGAACCATTGGCATTGGCATAGCTTCCTGAATGGATACTGTAGAGCAGAGTAGTTCCTTTCAACAATATTCTTTCTGCTTGCAACTTACGTTTATATGTCTGGGACTTTATACTCGGCTTGCTTTTATTTTCTCAAATGCTTGGGATTAATAGTAAGTTTCAAATGGACTAATTGCGGGTGTTTCTCTTCAGGAAATTGATCAACCTGCGTTGATTCCCCACATAGCAGAAGCTAGCTCTAAAAAATATCCCTATGAAGTGCTCTTCAGGAGTTTACAGAAGTTATTGATGGATACTGCTAGTTCTGAGTATGCAGAGATTTTCGTCTTTTTTGTTTCCCTGCTATTTTTTTATGGTTGGATGGTGTCTTCGGTTGCGCAACGAAGTATACTTATGGTCTATCATTGTTCCTATAGGTATTTGTTCTGTGACGATTTTTTTGGGGACGAATCCATATTTTATGAGATATTTGCAGGTACTTCACATTTCATTCTTCGAACTTTGTTAATGTTTGAATTTGAATAGCTAATTGTTGTGGGGATTGTTCATTAATGAATGAAGATAACATCTCCAATATGTATGCTGAACTTTTTGTTTTCGATTTTCTTGCTAGGTCCATTCACAGCTATTGATGAACACTTTAACACTGTCCTTTCTAATTCTTATGATGCTATTGGCCTCATGCTTATGATACGCATAATCCATCACCACCAGGTAATTTCTACCTTAAATAACTTGTTTGTCTTAATTTGTAGCGCTCTTAGTTTGGGAGATTTATCTGGAGCAATATTTGAGATATCCTGATGAACTTGCCTAGACCGATACAGTTTGATATATTGATATCATTCTGTTCTTGTTCAGAATTTTCCCTGAATATGTCATTCTCCATTAGTTTTTCGAAGTGCTATTTTTCTGCTTTCACCCTAGAAAGGTGTGGTAATGAGGTTTAAGTTGTGTTTTCTAAGTAATTTAGGTGTTTGTATGATAGAGCATAAAGAAATATTTCTAGGCTCTTAATCAAGGAATGTTTATACAATAATAGTCAAACATCATGCATTCATCTGTTGACCTGATTTTGTTTCATTTTCTTAATCAGCTTATCATGTCAAGGCGGAGGATTCCTTGCTTGGATTCATATTTAGACAAGGTTTGAAACTTCTTTCTATAGAGCTTTTTGCTTGATCATACCTTTTGGATGACAAATATTTAGCAGTCTCAGCTGATTGGATCCTTGTACTACTTCAGCATTGAATTAGGTGTTTCAAAGTGTTGATTCCGTGCTCATGCCTCAAGCATGAATATAAAAAGGCAATTTCCCGTTACACATTCTATGACATTCTCATCCATCCCTGTATGATTCAGTATGAGTTCTGTGTCAATTCTTAGTCACACTGAGAAAAAAAGCAAAAAACTTCGTGACATTGCAAGTAGGAGTCCAGCCAAGGAAATATAAAGGGGACAAATCATAAGGGTAACTTGACCTATGAGCTCTGTAGTATAAATTTAAACAAGATTTGAATTCTAGAGTCATGGAAGATAAAACAACATGATAAAATGGAAGTAGTGATACTAACAGAGATTAGAGGAGTGAGAAGAAAGTCATACTGAGACTTCTTGTAGAAGGGAAAGTCTTTGTACTATTGAAACTGATAAAATCTAGGATAGCCTCAAGTCTGGGGATACAAAAATGGATCTATACAATAGTCCTGGGAACATCTCACCGAAAGGTGGTACCTGACAAAAAATTCAGTTTATGAAATGATGAGTATATTCGATTTAAATCATGCATTTTTGAGAACGTACTTGGCGACTTTAGACGAAGAGAAGACAAGTAAAAGGAAGTGGAGCGAGGTCAACAAAAAGGGAGGGAGGTTTACAATCGGTGTCATTTAGTTATTATTTTTGTCACTATCGGGTCTCAGCAGTGAAGCTTACAGCTTCTTAGGGGATGCTTGGTATTACTGTCCAAAATTGTGAAAATTTAAACCAATAACAGAAATAGAAAATCAATAGCGAAACCCAAAAACATTTCATTAAATAAAATAATTTTTTTTGTAAAGAGAAGCTTAAATGCAATAGAAAAATAGAAAACCATTTTTTCTGGTTTTTTATTTTTGTTTCATCCATTTAAGAAACAGAAATCAATACCTAACAGTTTTGTTTCATCAGCCAGTAAAACGAAAACAGTACACCAAAAACAACAACGATACCAAACAGGCCTTAAGTGTATCAACGATTCAGTGGTTCAGCGATTCAGCGATGCTGGTGGCTGACCCTTGCTCCAGTTTTGGTGGTTTAGGAGAAAACACTGTATAGAATCAATTAGTAATACTAAAAGGGAACCAAAGGATGTTTTGATCTCCTTGACTCGTTTCTCTCTCGGCCTTCATATAGGCCATTGTATGCCAATGAAGATTAAACTTGTGTACTTGGATGATGTTGGGTGTCTTGATGCAAGTATTGACGATATTGTCATAAGGATTTGAAAAGTTACTTGTCAAGACTTGCTGAGGAATATGGCTCTAGTAGAAACCATCAGAAACAAGCTTTACGTTGACTATCGTGGATCATCTCTTGAATGCATGCGCATTGATTTTGTACTAACTGTGTCAATGATTTGAACAGATTAACATTGCATGGCCTCGTTTCAAGATGGTCTTCGACTTGCACCTTAGTAGCTTACGCAATGCAAATGTGAGAACATTGTGGAAGATGATGTTCATCCTCATTATCTCATTAGACGTTATGCTGAGTTCACAGCTTCACTCATCCACCTTAACACTGAATATGGAGATGGCCAGGTATGGACTAATTTGAACCCTTCAACAAATCTAATGTATTGCAGTCAGCTGAACCAAAATATTCGGCTCTCCTTTATTGTTGGCAGCTTGATCTGAACCTGGAGAGACTTAGAATGGCGGTGGATGATTTACTAATTAAGTCGTCCCAGCAATTTCCGAAAGCAAAGTCACGGATTGTGTTCCTTATCAATAACTATGATATGACAATTGCTGTTTTAAAGGTACTTTGTCGTGAACAAGGCTCAACCTTTTTCCCACTTGGTGTGCTGAGTTGTTCATCTTCCTCTTCATCTAATGAAGTTGCTGTCCTCATGGCCCTTTCATATAAAAAAGTTCGTGGGCACTTCTTTTGACGCTATCTATGGAATTTCAGGAAGCTGGTCCTGAAGGGGCAAAGATTCAAACGCATTTTGAGGAATTGCTCAAGAATAATACATTGAACTTCGTGGTGAGAAATCAATGCATACTTGATACTTCCAAAGACTCTTAATGCAGTGTATCATCCACTTCATCGTGGGTTTAGTTATGTCTGATCCTGGCTAACTGTACACGGTTTGGGAGGGCAGTTTAAGTCAATCATTAATCTAATTTCCACAATGAGAGATGCTTGCGATAGTTACTGAGCTGCTTGTCAACAGTTGGTCTATTTTCTAAATCCAAGGTGTTTGAGTTAATAGAAAATTGATGTGTTGTTTTGCTTAAGTTCTAGCTAGCCTAAGTGATATGAAAAGACCATTTCTTGCTTAATCTCTAGAGAATGGGTCTGACCTATGGATTAGACATTTCTTAAAGGATGTCTTGGTGTTAGATTTGATTCTCAACAGAAACATCCTCTCCGTTTGTGAGGTAAGACTATTTTCACCCATCTCTCCACGGCCTGTGATGAAAGGTTGCCTTTTGGCTCTGGGTAAGGTAAGAATGAATGAGTTTATTTTGCTTGAGTTCTAACTTATGATATGAATCACTTATAAAAAAGAGTAGTTAAAATGTGAGGGCCGACTTTGCTAGCATTCTTTCTACCATATTTCTGACCGAATCCAGCCAATTCTCAGCAGCTTAGATTCGGGTCCTTGCTGATACAGCCCCTGCTGGTGGCTTCATTATATTTGGCGTTTAACCCGTTTCATTTCTCCGCAGGAAGAACTGATTATGGAGCATTTCAGAGATCTCATTATTTTTCTGAAAACCAGCGCAACATGTAAGTAATCTAAAAGCATGATTCATGAATGTATTGATTTTTTTGCTGGATGGTAATTGCTTCAAGGCAGATAGCATAGGTCGTGTTGAGGAAAATGCAAAGGTTTATTTCTCATAGCACCCACATGATATAATAGTATGTGTCAAAATTCACTTATATGCGGCATGTCCCAGGGAAAAAATCGTTCCGCCTTCACCTTTTTCCTTCTAATACCAGACACTTGTTATCCTCGGAGCAAATCTCCATGGATATAGCAGACAAAGTCTTGGAAATTACAAATCCTCTTCTTGTTTCTTTATTATGACTTTGGGTCATGATCCGCGGTTTTGAATATGTTAAACAGACGAGAATCCAAACTCCAACAGCGAGAACCCAGTCACGGTCGCCGAAGTCGAGCCACTTATGAAGGACTTCGATAGTAGATGGAAAGCAACGATAGAGCTGATGCACAAGGATGTGATCACTTCTTTCAGCAACTTCCTATGTGGTATGGATATCCTGAGGGCTACACTGACCCAGCTTCTGCTCTACTACACTCGTTTCTCGGACTTTGTGAAGAATATTCCTGGTGTGCCCACCAGTAAGATTGTCACTTTCGCAACGATCGTGCATGAGATCAAGAAGTACTCAAGATCTTTCTAGATTTTGTTGATTTTGTCACTCAAGAGAAGGCTTTGTCTGCGAAGGAGTAGTTCACTTTGTGATTGATGGGAAAGAAACTACTGACAGCCATAGATGTTGTATACTTACAGAAGAATATCTTCTGAACATTGTACTCTGTCGGTTTTCCAGTGCGAATCCATATTTTATGGCGAGTGTAATTTCCGGTTTCTGAGTGAAAAAGTTTCTGAACATTGTACTTTGAGTGAAAAAGTTTCTGGTTTCTCACTGTAGATGTAACACATACTTTGTGAAGATCGGTGAATGTTCATAACTTAATGGGCGTCATGATTAATGTCAGTAGCATTATGAAGAGTTTCTTACAACAAGTATTCTGAATACTGCTGCTGCAGCAGCTAACACACAAACTCGAGTTTTGTTCCAGCAGAACTCGGAAGCGCATTGAATTACCTTAAAAAATTTCATTTTAGAAAATCAATCAAGACTAGCAGCAAATCCATTGTCGTCCAGCGGTTAGGATATCTGGCTTTCACCCAGGAGACCCGGGTTCGATTCCCGGCAATGGAAACCTTTTTAAATTTAATTTCTTTTTTGTTTGTGATGGGTCAGGAAAAACAGGTGATTTGTCATACTTCAATGAACTACATGTGGTTTAGTGGGTTAATTCTAATTAACATGTTCAGCATATTCTGGTATGATGCGAAAAGCTTCATCGTTGTAATCTTGTAGAGTTCATTTATCTTACACTTAAAAACGTCTTTTGATTTTGATGGCAACCTAAGATTGAATGTTAAGGCTCAAATCATAGTTTTCAGTCAACGAGTTCTATTTTCCCGTTATTGATTGCGATTGCAAGCACGTCCCTATTGTGAGGCGGGGAGCTCCGCCCTTGGGCTAGCCACACTACTTCTAATGGGGAGCTCCTAATAGCTCAGAAAGCATTAACATGAGGGGACACGTTAAGATACAAATAATATATTTGACGTCAAGATAAGTTTGAGTTTTCGTTAAATTTGACTTCCATATGTAAAGCAGTGGACTATACGAGCTGTGCAAAAAGGTTACTAGTGGATTTCGTATATATTAGCTGTGTACATCACCGATGTTGCAAAACTGTAAGAATCAATCCTATATTATGAGAACCCTGACTTACAAGATGAATAACAGGAGTCTAAGGTTTTCTGTTGTTGCGTTCCCGCTGAGCGTTACGCCATAGTACTATATAGTGTGGTGATTCAGCTTGTTCCCCTCTTTGATCATTTCATCATATCTACCCCATGAGATCTGTCTCTGCAGCTTCAATTCTTCATAGAACTTAGCTATGGACTTCTCCGCCCTCACGTTGATCCCTCCATCATCTAGATTTTCGCATTGGTTCTCCAAAACGTTCTCGTTCTCCACTACTTGATCAGCCACGCTCTCCCAGTGTTCATCACAATGGTGACAGCATCTGCTGTCAACGTGATCGACAGAACTCATGTTGGTCCCTACACACAGGCAGCTTCGCCATTGACCCTTTCAATGTGGATCTCGCTCTCGGAGGAGGTGGAATCGGAGTGGTTCAGCCTTCTAAGGTTCTTAGTCGCCAGCTTTAGCTCCAGCGTGAGTTGGCGTTTAAGCAGTCTTGTCCGCTGCAGGAGGCTCCATATATGCACACTGAGCCGCGGTGCATGTTACTCCTCCGCCTCACCATTGAAACTTTCAGTAAAGATATTAGACAGGTTTTTATTTGAGATCAGTTTGGAGATGTTTGACTGGCTGGATTCCAATTAGAGGGCTATTTATATAGTGTATCATACCAACATGGTCTTGTGGAGAAAAGAGAGGTATATGTGATGAAAAAGTGTGGACATTAATTACCTGGGAATTAAACATGTTATTTCTTAATATTTTCAATAGTCTACGGTAGCTTAGTGCCGATTTCAAGGTAAATGAATGATTACTATTTGATGGTTCTAGATAGAGGATTAATAATCTCCGGTTCTAATTAACAGGATCATCGATCAAGTACTGATATAGTACTAATGTTAACGTACAAATGTTCCGGCTCACATGCATTAGACAGAAGTTAAACATGGAGCTACAGGTATCTGTTGAGCTATTGTGTAGGCATGGCTCTCATAGTCTCATGTTTACTAGGTAAACTAACCCTTAGGAAACACTGTCTTAAAATATGCTCTTGGCACCTTCGAAGGCACTGGTAAACGTCGAGAGAGGCCTCTACAGTCACCCTGGATGTATCGCAATAATTTACTGCATGGAGTCTGTTCATATGGAGCTTATGTCACCTTCTGGCCTTTGGAGCTTATGTCGTAATGCAGTTGAAATCCTAGCTAGGCCAAAAGACTTTACTGCATCCGAGGTTTAAATCGAATGAAACCATAGAGCTATTTCTTAACAAAAAGAGAGAAAATGTTATCATCCGAAACTAATGTACTTGAAATTAGTCAACCAAACATCATCTCTCTAAACGTTTTCTTACACAGGAAGGCTTTGAAATGGTCATTTTTGTCCAAAGACTCTAACCCAGGATTGACAGCGGAAAGGAGTTCCAAAGAGCACACACATTGTTTTACTTGAAACGATGAGTCACGATACATGGGACGAGAACTAGGGGCATCCATGTTCATATGCTTCAGGTTGCTTCCATCCTTTGACATCCATTCAAATGAATGGATCAAAGTTCCCAACATCAATGAATGTAGTCTCGTCACGAAAGGCATTCCTGGACATATCCTACGACCACTGCCAAATCAGTTCAGAGTTCTGACCCTTGGCATTAATTTTCGATCCCATGAACCTCTCTGGCTCGAACGGTTGAGGGTTCTCCCAGATTCCTGGATCCCTCCCTGTAGCCCGTATGTTGATCAGAACCTGAGCATCCTTCGGCGCTCTATAGCTAGCCGCCTAGCTCAACGTCGACGATGGACTTCCTAGGGACTAAAAGTTGCGCCGTAGGAGCTGTAAGATTCCTTCAAGACTGCTTCCAGGTGCCGCAACCTGTCGATGTGGACACCTTTCACTTGGTTACCTTTACCAACAATCTCATTTAGCACTTGTCGAGCCTTGTTCATTTGTTGAGGGTTGCGCAGCAGCTCGGCCATAGCCCATTCTGGTGCCTTTGATGTTGTATGACTTCCTGCTTCGAATAAGTCCCGATGATGGAGAAACACAACCATACAAGGATAACAAGATAAATAGGCATTCCTAATAATAATTGTAATATGTTACATTGCTTGTGACACTAAAGTTCATGCTAGTGGACACCGTATATACGGGATTTGGGACTCCTCAATTAAAGTTTTCACCCTGATCATCGCAAACATCGAGCAACGAGTCTTGAGTGGGTTATGTTTCCACGGTTTTTCAAGTATTTCCTAACTGAGTATTTCCTAACTGGCATCTTTCATTCAATACTTTATTAATCGTCGTCTCTTATGCTATTATAAGAGTTATATCATGAGTTCTCGATCCTTGAGGCTAGTAAGATCATGAGCGGTTATTATACGCCGTACAGAAACAACATGATTGATGGTTAAACTTTATGTGGACATAATGCTAATATGCTATGCAAACGTGAAAACATTTTTTCGATGTCGTGGTTGATTTCTATAATTTCATCTAAGCAACTCGAAAACGATGGTGCACAGCCAACCATTTTCCAGCCTTTCAGATTTCTAGTTTCCTGTAAATACAAGACACCCAACACATTCCCAAACCAATACCATCTCAAGCCAGAAAGGGCCCCATTTTCCCTCTACCCCTGCATTTTTGCAGGGAGAGGAGAAAAAAGGGAGTAAAGGCAAGTTCATACATAAACATATACATATCATATCATTTAGCTAGATCTCTTCTTTCCATGGGAGAGGTTCTCACCAGCATTACGGAGATAGATACCCTGACCACCGCCTTCACGACGACCTCTTTGGCATCCACGAATGCAGCTTATTGTTAAGGAATTTATTTGGCGTACAATGCTGATCAAGATGATTCGTATTTTGTCTTCATTTAATAGCTTGTATGAGATTTCTGTTGTTGCATCTGTGGGAATAAGAAATAGAGGAGATTCATCGAAGTCCATCATAATAGTAATGATTAGCTCGTCCGATAAGGTGAAAAATCCCCGAATAGAAAACTGATCTGCGAAATCAGCACTATAAAATCAGCTCGTGAATCCGCTCACCCTCGGTGAACTAGTTTTACTGACAAAACATAAACTGCTGCAGGAGGCGCCATATGACAAGAGCGACGTGATTATACATAAAATTTGTTGCCTGATCTTCTAAGGAAACGCCACACATGAAGTAGAGGAGCACAGTTCCATACTACTTTCATATCAACATCTTCAACGGTTTACAAGAGCGACAAGCTTTGGGTTGAAAACAAAACATCCAATTATTATGGGATTTCCGTTAAATCAAAATAATGCAAACAGCATCACAAAGTAATCAGAATTCATCAGTCAAGAAAGGTTACCATGATATAACTTGGGGCAAACCCGTATTTCACAACACAGATTAATCACATAAGTAAAATCCTCAGGATGACGGAAAAGAGCATCCCTATGATTTCACCTGAAAGCAAGATTATCTTTGATTGTATTGGTCATCTACTTCTTGATGGAGAGGAGCTCTAAGCTCTGGACATGGTCGACCTCATTGGTTCTTGAAGCACGGGCTCGAGATAGGGTTCTAGACTGGCCCTGTTGTGAAGAGACTGCAAAGCTGGAGATTGCTGCTGTGTTGCTTTCATGGCAGATCGACTAGACTCATAGAGGCCAAGTTCATCGGGAGTTGGTCGACTGCTTCCAAGAATGGCTCTTCTGGATGAACTGGTGAGCTTTGATACGGCTCCTTTATGCCATCACGCTGCAGAGGGTACAAATTATAATATTATCAAAAACTGTAGTTCCACTCATATCCATGGAAATTTTAATATTGCATGGATAAAGAGCGAAAAAAAAGTCCATATAGCATCCACATCAACACTTACAAGCAGCCAAGCTTAAAAATAAGATTTTGCAGTAAGCGCAAAGCCAGCATTTTATAGGTAGAAAGTTTAGATATGTGAAATCTGATTACGGGTCAGTTATGAAAAGGTCAAGCTTCAATGACAACCCAGACAACAGTTGATTGCCATGGTTACCGCAGCTTTGCCCTTACTTTTTCTCAATATGGGAACATCTAGTAGTGTTACAATTTATATAGGGGACAATACACCGATTAGTGTAATAGTTCAGAAAAATGCATTCGATGGAACTTGTGCAACCCTGGAAGAATAAGAAGTTGAACTTCTTCCTCAAACCATGTACTTAGTATTTTATGTTCTCTGTATTTCTGCTGTAAAATACATGGTGGAAAGATGGTGCATACCAAGTTCAACAAGGCGGCATCATGAGAGATTCGGTACTTGGTGTGATCAGCAGAGGCAAGAACCTGCTTTCTAGGCATGGCTTCCACTGCACCAGTAACTTTGTCCCGAATTTCTCGCCCTGCCATCAGAGAGAAGATTTATGATTTATGAGCAGAACTTCATCGGTTCTAAAGTGATCCTGCTCCTTAAAAACAAATGTTTTTTTCTCTTTAACACCACACCTAACTTATTTTCAACGAAATCGTTAGAACATTGGGTCAAGAGTACAGTATGATATTAGAATAATAGGAGATGGGACTAAGTCATTGCAACACAATTGACTTACCAGAGGTCCGTTCTGGTCGGTCTGCAGAATGTCCGAGATTTATTCCAGTTCTACCACCAGCATGCTAGAAAACATAGAAAGAAAAAAGAAAAAGATCACGCAACTAAAACAATTACTCGGGAAAGATAATGACGTAGATGAGACAAAGAGGCATACATGTGCTCTAGAGCTACCCCCAATATGAGGGTAGTTATGTGTCCAATCAAATATGTGATCAAACTGGTAACCTGCACATTTAGCATTGTAAATAAACGGGATTCATTTTACTAGCTAGTGCATATAGTCGAGGATTATTCAGTGCATCCAAAAGATATCAAATGTAACCCTCCCACAATCAAACAGAACGTTAGGATATGGTGTATGGTAACTTATTGTGCCAATATTCTGAGTTTCTGACTCATGAGTGTCATCCAACAACACAAGAGGAAAAAAGGTGTGCCCGATTGATACACAGAAGTGGTGAAAAGTACTGAAAACACGTCAAAAAATTATATATGAAAATGTGAACAACTGAAACCACCAGCCCCAACCACCTAATCTATGGTTTGATACAAATGCCTTTCTTTGACATGGTTGTCTGGAGCTTCTTACAGCAGAGGTTTCCCAAATAAAGGCCCGAAGCCTTTCGCTACATCTAAGAAAAAGGGACTACAGTGAGTGAAGCCCTGGTATTTCTTTTGAGGGAGTGTTAAAATTATGGCGGTATGAACTAAGTGATCAAGCTCTAATTTGCTATGACGAACAAAATGTATATACAAGGCTCAAATAACAATGTCAGAGAAAAGGAAAATTTAGTGACTCGGGATTAATTTGAGGTCGCTCACCTTCCTTGACAAAAAGGGACCTGAAAAGCATCTTTAGATATTTATAATCAGGTTTATCTTCAAATTGCAATGATCTACAATGATGAAAGTATGTTGCAAACTCCAAAGGATATGATTTGCAAAGAATCTGCAACAGATAATAGCATGCGAAAGTTAACTAATCTATGATAGTATCACCCGCTACATTAATCAGCAAATCCACAAATATGGACTGTAATGACAACATTATGCTGTCTTTCCATGTGTCAGAACTTGAATTGCCATAAACAAAGGTGTACATGAAAGGAATATCGCCATACCTCTATAGGTGTCATCTTCTTCTTTTCACTGATCTTATCATATTTCTGTTTCTTGGTGTTCGCTCTAAGTCCCTGCCACGGGAGACTGGTCCAAAATATAGACGAAATAAATAAAATATCGACTAGCAACAAATCTAACCTCGATCTATGAAGCACTAAAGGAAACTATCTAGAGTTACAGGGGTGTGATTTAGACATTCAAACCTTCCTCATAAAAAGTACATCAGCACATAACCAAGAGATTCCATGTCATCCCTTCTGCTTTGTTCTGTAGTGTAAGAAAACAGCATAAGATTAGGCTTTGCCACTCAAGATACGTAACTTTATAATGTGATCATGTACTACAAATGACTGTTCACTCACCAATCCCACGATGAGTATTGACACTTGCATATCGGGCTGTTCCAGTCAGGCTTTTGTTTTCCCTGCAAAAATGCATAGAATAAAACCATCTTAATGACCAAAAGTAGTGATTCCCCCAATCATTACAGAGGGGAAAACTATAAAAGTTGGCCCAATGAATGATGCTTTGTAAACGATTTTGAGACTAATCTGAATGAAGTATACCACAAGCTGAGAAAGATAGCCTAAAGGATAAGGCATCCATAAACCATGGGTCGTTTCTCAGCAAGCACTTCAGCTTAGACCCATAGTAGCTGTGGCAGTGAACTACACATGCGATATATGCAAACCACGAAATTTGAAGTAAAAGATGTTCTTGAGACAAGCTCATCAAGGATTACCTGTATGGGATGTGCCTGTGAGTTTGAAGATCCCTATACTTTTTTGCTAATCCAAAGTCAATCATATAGACCTAAAATATTAGATAATTAATCATATAGTTAAGATCGAGAAAAGTCTAAGAATGTCAGCATCTACCATCACAAGTGATATACGAAAAGAGATCAGGAAAATGTTACAGTGGACACAAACTGGAACGGAAAGTGCACTACCGAAGGTCCGATTACAATAATTGAATAGATCCTCCAAGCTTGGTCCAAGCAGATCAATGACCATGACATTATAATCAGCTTCAACTCCATACCACTTCAAATGAGGAATTCCAGCTACATAATCATGAGCACAATTAACAAATGTAAGATAAGGAAGCCTCTTTCACATCAAGGCCCAAAATGCCAGTGATCAGAACATCTTTTATCCAAGAACATCTTTAGTCAAGCTAAGATAATCCAATATAACTAGCATCCATCTATTTATGATTTGATTTAATACCAAGAAATAGTACAATAAATATTCAGCAGCCCTACATTCTGAAGGAACAGTTTTGAGAAACACATTTATTGTTAGCTTAGCTGAGCTGCAGTTGTATGCACTCCATATTGTTTGATTGATGATGAGCAGCATGTTTCTATATTTAAATCCTGTTCTTTTTTCCTCCAAAACATGAATATTCTGAGACAGAAAATCCCAATCATATTTATGTAAAATGGCAAGGAACTCACTTCCTCCTTGAAGAAGCATATACAGTTTTGATTCATACTGAAGTTGTGGATGCCTGGTATTAGCAGGTTCCTGAGAAGTAAAAGAAAGATACCTGAGTGAAGGGTTAGACAAAATTTACACAAACAACTTAGGACTAAATACCAAAAAGCAGGGCAACAGTATGAGAAAGCAATGAAACAAAAGATTATAGCTAGTAACTACCCCCGAGCAAATAAAGAAAGACTTATCAAGTGTTAGTTTCAAAATATTCCATACGAGGCGATGAGTTTACATCATAAACATTACACCCTTAACCAGCTAAAGGTAAGTTTTCTACTAAAATGGATGAAGCTACTGATCATTCAAACCCAAGGAACACAATAGACTGAACAGGCATAATATCATGTGGCATTCTAAAATGAAACAACTGAGAAGTTCCCAATTCAGTACTAATGCAATTCAGTTCGTACTATCTCTGACTCTAACTGCATCTACCATATTGAAGTCGACAATCTCTAGCATGAATGCAATTGACAAAGTCGACAATCTCTTGCATGAATGCAATTGACAAACACATGCATATCATCATTGACCAAACATTGATCCTCTAATTATCACCCAAAAAAAAGTAGTAATTTGACCTATAAAACTAAAATATTTAGCATCTTGATAGCCACTTCCTCTCCAGATTGTATATTGGTACCTGGATCAACAAAACCAACACATCATAATCCCCCAAATTCCCTCCCAAAAATCCAATCTTTTTCACCAAACACAACCCAACAAGCTCAATCCACTCAACCTAGAATCGAATCAGAGCTATCCCAGTTCACCAAATCGATTATCAAAATTGCCCAGCTTCCAAGATCAAGACTTTCTCTCACCTAAACCATGATCGGATTAAAACCCTAGATCCTAAGCTTGGAGAATCAATTCACTGTGTCCCTGATCTTCCACACAAATCAAACACAATGATCATATACTCACACACAATCAATATCAACAAAATCGTAACGATCTGGAGAAAGAGGATAGACCTGCGAAATCGGTAACTGAGAATCGGAGTCGAGGGCGACAACGCTGTTGTTGAGGCGACCGGTGGAAGAGTGAGAGTGGCAGTGAGGGGAAGGAAAATTGGCGGTGGGGGCGACGCGGGAAGATTGGTGCGGCGGCGGCGGCGGCGGCGGCGGTGGTGGTGGTGGTGGTGGTGGTGG